>ML811461.1:161816-178609 GCA_009831015.1 Picea engelmannii
TCAAGAAGAAGAAGGATTCATAAGAGCACCTCCTTTCATAAGATCTTCAACTACCAGGTATCAAACTATATTTTTTGGTTTATGTTATGCTTGTAATAATTTTAGACATAAAGCTATAAATTGCAGAGCTAACAACAGGAACACTAACTACTTTGAGAGCCATACACAAAGGGGTTATTCAAGAAGACCTAGTGAAACACAGAGAAGAAGTTACAACCCTGCTACGGTGTTCCAGATGAACCCTGCCCTGCTCGTCTCGTTGGAGTCCTGGTCTAACCCCCACTAATAAGCTCCTCCTCTGCTATGAGGGCCTTCTGGAAGAAATCATGCAAAGTTTGAGGCATCAAAATCCTAACCTTTGCACACAGGTTGTCATTAAGGCCGAACACGAACCTGTTGACCTTAAGTTTTTCAGTGTTAAGGTGTGGAGTGTACCGGAGCAGCTCCATAAAATGGGCCTCGTACTCGGGAACCGTACGACCTCCCTGTCGTAAGGCGTTGAACTCATTGAGCTGACGCTCGATGAATTCCTTTGAAAGGTACCTCTCTTGGAACCGTTCCTCGAACAGTTCCCATGACACGTCTTCAACGACCATGTTCAGTTGTGGTAGGAGCGTCTTCCACCATAGAAGAGTGCTCCCCTTTAGTTGAAAGACCACCATGTGGACCTTCATGTTGGAGGTATAATCGCGAAGTGCGAAGCACATCACCATGTTATCCAACCATGCCTCGGTAGCTGCGTCGTTCGGGGCACCAAAGAACTCGGGAAATTTGACCTTCTCGAGTTCACAGTGAATGCTACCAGTAACGGTCAGTGCACGTGGAGGAACCTGAGCGGGCGTCGATGCCCTGGCCTCATCTCTGTCCAAGCGTCTGATCATTGTCTCAAACATGCGCTGAAAGGATATCATCATCCTGACTACGTCGCCATCTGTTATCTTCTCCTTTCCAAGAACCTACTCATCTCCCTGGGGGTTAGACCCCTCGGGTGTGGATGCTACTGGAGGCATCGTGCCTCCTCCCCTAGCACATTGTCGTCTGCCTCCACAACGTCCTCTAACCATGACTACCTGCACGCACACAATTCAACTCAATTAGCAACAGTATAATCAATTCATAACAATGAAAGTCGTAGCGATCCCAAGTCGTGAGTTGAACCCGCTCTGATACCATATGTAACGATCCTCCTCGGTACGATGACCAACCTCTTAACAAGTGCAATTTTTTATTTATTTTGTGTGTGCGTGTGTACAAGGGTAACAAGGCGTTATACCCTGTGCCACCATGTGACATAAAGTCATGAAGCAAGCAACTGTAATATCAACATAAGGATCTAAGACGTACATCAACATCTGCCAGTGTAGAACAACAATCAACCGACAATTAGAAAGACTGACTACCCATCCATCCTACCCTGCAATGGTTAGGACCTCCAAGACATATAAGCAACGCTCAAGCCCAGGTTCCCATCGATTTTAACCATTTAAGGTCTCAGGGCCGGCGACTGTTCTGAGGAACATGCAGGTGTCTACGTCCCGCCCGACACAAGCAGACCAAGCCTTCTAAGCTAAGGACAAAAACATAACTATCGAGAATTGCAACAACACGGTTATCTACATTTAAGAATTTTATGATAGCGCGTCATTACTAACTCGTTACTACTAATCCTGTATGCATTGAAGGTAATACATTTAATCAAAATAGGAGACATTAAAAATTAATCTAGCAAATAAAGCAATTAACAAGACAATAATATAACCATTGATATAGCCAAAACCAGGTTACCTACATGAAGGTAAAATGTGATAGTAAAACATTATTAACTTATTAAGGTACTTACTACTGTTACAGTATTGCATTGAAAGTGTACCTTTAATCCCACTACAAGGCGAAGACAATTAATGCAACAAGTCTGACCTTTAATTGGTTTCGACTTTAAAAATATAAATAACAGTATTGCTCTCTACAATCAAGTCTAGTCTATCAAGGTCAACATCCCAACTGTCATAACTTACAACTACTCCTAGCAACTTTTAAGTCATAAACTAATCATATAACCATTCAGTTTTAACAATTTAACTATAGAAACATTATACCATATTCAAAATAACATTAATTTCAACCATAATCATCATTACCAAGTATTACGTGCACACTTATGAAGTACTATCTTATTGAACATCAGACTAATATACAATTTCGAACAATGAAATGCCTTCCTTTACAAATTTGAAAACCAACCACAATAACACACTAAAATGGAAATTCCTTCCTACTTAAGGAGACTCATTTATTTTCAAGGCATATAGTATTGTATAATCAAAAAGTAATTTAATTCAACTTAGAGCAACTTGCTTTGCATTTGGGTCAATTGGCGGTCGATTTTTATATAATTTTTTTGTATCTTTTTCGATTTTTCCCTTTTTTTTTTCGATTTTTGTACAAATCTAAGCTCATTTTTTTCTATTCTATATATATAGATATAATGATAATTGAAGGTAACTTGTTTTGTTAAATGTCATTTTATATGACTGTAATCAACTTATCTTCCATTTTTATCTTTCAACCTTCACACAATACATTTCATATGCAATAAACCTGTTAGTATTTTTTTCATATAATCTTTACATATCAAAGAACTCAAATCTCACAAATTCTCTTACATATTTTTAACAATATCAGAGTGCAGTCAATCGCCCTTCCCTGTCAGAACTTTGTTACTAACTAAAATTTGCTCGGACTTAAAATTCTGGTATTTTATATTAATGACAGATGTTGTGGTCCTTAAAATGGGCAGGGAAGAGAACACGCATTGGATGAGAGTGGAGATGCAAGTTTTTGTTTTTTCTTTGGGCCTAGCCAAAAGAGTTGGTCAATTATCACACAAAAATTTCGCCAGGAAATCTACTACCAGTCACGCCTAATTCCTAAAAGGATTTCATAGAATGCTAAGGGTTGAGGATCCCTGTCATCCACTCGCATGGCTGTGTTACAAATATGGAAAGAAAATAAAAGGGAAAACACAGGCTAGTGGAATGCAAGGTTACAACCACTAAAGCCGGGTTACACCACTGAGTTCTTGTTCCAGAATAAATTTCATTTATGACTTGGTGAAATACAAATCTACCATTCGCATTGGGAGGGAGGTTAACCAGACCAAATTTAAATCATTCTGACAACAACTCAACGGGTCGCACAGGTGGGTGAGGTCGTATCTGAGTGTGTTTTGCAGGAATCCCAGCCATCGTTTAAGGTCGACCACTGCCGAAAGCCAGAAGGGTACAAGACGACATACCAGAGAGACGAATCACCATATGCAATTAAAAATACGATTTCTCCATTGATCAAGAATACTACCATTGTCATTTAAAAATAAGTCGCTGCCATTTCAGCGAAGCAAACCACCATTGTAATATAAAATACCAATTCTCCATTGAATATGAAATTCAGATTCGCAAATTGAAATATAATGTATGAATGCGCAATGGAAATATAAAATCTGAAATGTTTATTTTAAAATATAAACTGCTTCCATACCAGTGAAGCTTTCACCATTTGCAATACAAAATACAGTTCGCTATTGAAATATGAGATTCAAAATCACCATTTAAAATATAAAACCAAAATTTTCATTTTAAATATAAATCGTTGACAACAAGAAAAACACAGTCAGAGAAGTAAAATTGGGTCTGGTTGAGAAGTAACCAAGGGTAACTCGTCAGATAATTCAGCCAACAAAAATTAAAGGAGATGGAGAGCACGGGAAGGGCATGGCTGCCATCAATTGTTTTCAGGGACACTAGATTCGACTAATAAGAAATACTAATTTGAAGAAAGAGAATGCAAGCTGGGAATCAAAATAAACACATTTTAATTCGCCAGGAATGAAATAGTCACATTTTAATTTGCCAGAATCATCAATTAAGCATTAAATTATCCTTGCATACATAAGACGCAGTTGAAAACGTAAATCGAAGAGCATGGTGAGAGCAGTGCAAGGGTCACAGTCATCACCATAGGGGGATCAATCAACCAATAAATCAGCCAGGATATAAAATTTCAGTCATAAAACTACACCAACAGTTTCCTACTCAATACACCGGCAGATCTAAAACATACATCCTACAACATTCTATCTAATAACATAAATGTGTGTTGTTGCTTGTTCGTCTGCTTCGAGTGTCGTCCACGCGCTCCGTGCCGCTTCCTCTTGCCGATCGTCGAGACTACACCGGTACCTCCCAGCCAACGCTAGGGGTACTCTGCTTCCCCCTTAGCCCCCCGAGCTGCAAAGGGGCCACACAATATCTAGATGGTACGTCTAGCTCCCAGCTCGCCTCATAAGGCCGAGCAACCACTCCTATCCGAGCTGGGAAATCCCAACTCTCCACAAGTAATCAGTCAAGTCACAAATCCGGCAGTGTAACGTTACGCTAACAACCCATCCCCTTCTTCCTCCTCCTTCCTCTCTTTTATAGAGTTTTAGAACTTCCTACTTTCCCCAAATTTCATTTACTTTAAGTTTTAAAATATTCTTCTAAAAATTCTCTTTCGTACAAGTGTCATTCATCCCCCACATTTCTCCATTAACTAATTTCTTTAATTTATTAAATTGTCTTATTTTCCCTCACCCACCTAGAGTTGCTCCTAAATTTACTCCTAGGTGTTCCTAGATTCCATTACAGGTTTAAATACTTTCTCGAAAAATGAAGTTGCTAATTTAGTTCAATTTAGAAGGTTCTTAATTGCATATTATTTACTATGTTGACCTCTCTTTTTACCATAAGTTCCCCTCTTTCCCTTTTTATGTTTCCTCCATTCCTTAGTTTCCTAATTTTTATTATTCCCTTCTTTCCCCTTTTTATTAGAGCCAAAATGGTAGTTGCTCCAATTAACCTCATTTCCCTTTTATTAATAATTTAATATCTTTTACACTTTCACAAGTTAAACAATTAAATTCTTCTTTACAATTTTAAATCCACTGATTTTAATTAAATTCTTACTCTCTTCATTTTACCCCCAAAATTTTATGAAGACCAAAACTATTACTTAAGTGGTTTTTAGTTTAATTTTTATTTTTATTTTTATAGGGTCTTTTTCTTAAGGTTAGACAAAATTTTACCCTAGAGAAGTTTTAGACTTAGGACTTAGATTCTGAACTAGGCGACATTTAATTAGAGAAGTTGTTTAAGAATTTCTTAATGTGTTAAATGTCTTAGGGCCATCTAGGTTTGTTCCTTCATCATCATCAATGCGACATGCCCTTCTGGACGCACTACATGCTCCAAGGGTGCCACTTGCCTCTAGTGTTTCCTTTGGGCGACGTTCCCTTCAGGATGCACCATGTGCTCCAAGGGTGCCACTTGCCTCTTGACTGATTGGTAGACATCAATAACCCCTGAAGTCAACACTCCACCAGGTGAACTTGTGGGAGACTAAGGGCTTCTAAGGAATAAGGCCCCTGCCTTATTGCGCGCCCCTTAGAATCATCGTGAGTGACTATCATAGTCTTCCCTCATGGCATCATGGATCCTCTCGAACTAGGTAATCGTTAACCTATAGTTCAAGCCACGGTGAGAGTGATAGTAGGTTGTGGCAGGGCTGTTGTCCACACCTCTCCCTCAACCTCTCTGCTAATCATGTGTGTCCCCTTTACTCCATATGTGAGTCTGGTCAGCAAGCTATCGTCAGCCTGCATCATCAACAATCGTGTCAGAACATGTCCACATCATATCATCAAATCAATGTAATATCATAGTAAATAAATCAACCCAAATAGCACACTCCCTGACTCAATCCAGAGTCCAAGGGTTTCCATCGATGCCTCTTCATCCTCAAGGTCCAAAAACCCTGCACACTCAGTAAAACCGAGTCAATAGCACCTATCTATGTCAAAGCAGTAAAACATCATGTCATCTACCATAACACATCATAATCAAGGACAATTTTTTTAATATCATAATAATCTGAATCACTTGCGAACAAGTGTCCTCAAAGAATAAGTTTTCTCAGTGCGCTAGAGCGGGATGTTACAATTAGACATTCAGTATTAACTATTTTATACGTGATTAATAGTTGGGTTGTTGACGAATTCTTGTGTTGGTTAGCATCGTCCTTGTTGTCTTCTTCGTGTGTCTCATCGACCTATTGTTGGGGTGTGGGTGCAGTCTTGTGTCAATTGTTTCACCTCCCAGCAAGTCAGATTTATCTAGAGTCCTCGGTCCAGATAGGATGTCTGGTGCCAAGGTTATTGATGCATCTATCACCCGGGGACGACATGATTCCTGAGGAGGGGATCATGGCGCGCCCTATTGGTTAGCGTCAAACAAGAACTTGGCTAGAGTCGGTGTGTTCTGTGTGGGTGTTGTCAAGCATTGTAAGTTACTTTTGGCGCAAGGGTGGAACACCTTCATGCGTTTGGTTCATGCACCTTGAGTTTCTAGTATTGTTCATCAAGGTCATTATGTTGGGAAGGGGATGTTGTCCCTTAGCTTGTAGGCATGTCTTGTTTCCATCGGGCGAGTATTCATTCCTTCTTGTTGTTCTATGCATGTTTCGCCCAGTTTCCCTTGTGTCTGTGCGCGGTGTCATAGTTGCCTATTGCCTAGACTACGTGCTTGCGTTCATCGTCAATCGTGTGGTCAAACTGTTTTCGTCATTGCCTTCCTTCCTAAAAACAAAAAAAAATTGAAACTATGCTTCACTTGTAGTATTAACAATGGGGACATTACATATGGTATCAAAGTGAGGTTCAACCTGCAACTTGGGATCACTACGGATTTTGTTGGCATGAAGCTTTATTATAATTTGCTAATTAAGTTGACTTGTATTCATGCAGGTAATCATGGTTAGAGGATGTCGTGGAGGTAGTCGACGGGGTGTTAGGGGAGAAGGCATGATGCCTCTAGTAGCATCCACTCTTGAGAGGTATAACCCCCAGGGAGACGAAAAGGTTGTCAGGAAGGAGCATATAGCGGTGGGTGATGTGTTTGGAATCTTAAGGTATTTTCATCGGATGTATGAGGCACTGATCAACCATTTGGACAGAGATGAGGCCAGGGCATCAGCACCCCCTGAGGCTCCACCGCAGACTCTGGTTGGTACTGGTAGCATTCACCGTGAACTCGAGAAGGTCAAATTTCCTGAATTATTTGGTGCCCCGGACGACACAACCGTTGAGGCATGGCTGGAGAATATGGCAATGTGCTTTGCACTTCACGACTATGCCTCCAACATGAAGGTATTCATGGTGGTATTTCAACTAAAGGGGAGTGCTCTTCTATGGTGGAAGATGCTCCTGCCACAAATAAACATGGTTGTTGAAGATATGTCATGGGAACTATTTGAGGAACAATTTCAAGAGAGTTACCTATCAGAGGAATTCATTGAGCGTCAACTCAATGAGTTCAATGCCTTACGACAGGATAGCCATACGGTGCCCGAGTACGAGGCTCATTTTATGGAGCTTCTTCGGTATGCTCCGCATCTTAATACTGAGAAACTTAAGGTCAACACATTCATGTTCAACCTTAATGGTAGCATACGTTCAAAGGTTAAGATTCTGATGCCTCATACCTTGCATGATGTCATCTAGAAGGCTCTCATAGCAGAGGAGGAGCTTATCAGTGGGGGTTAGAGTAGGACTCCAACGAGACCAACAGGGCAGGTGTCATCTGGAGTGAAACAACATCAGACACCAGCCAGACATACGTCAAGATATCGTGGCTTCCAGAGAGGGTCCACTTTCACTACACCTCGATGATCGACGCCTCAACAACGGACACCTTATTTGGGACCACAACATCAACAACAATGTTGACCGTAGAAACAAAAATTTATGCATGTTCAGAAGAATAGACCGAGATTTCAAGCTGGGGAGTCGTCATCTTCTACTTCTGGTACCAAGAGTACTGGACTGAAGAAGGGGTGTTGGACATGTGGGGAGCCAAACTACCAATGTGATTTCCCTATAGAGAGGACTAGAGCATTTGGATTAGTTGGACCCACTACCGTGGGAGATATGGCCAAGGCCCATCATATTCTTGTAGCGATGAATAAACGCCAAGCAGAGCACCAATTGACTGTGCCCAAGACGTCAGGTATCATCGTTGAACAGACCCTTAGTATTTTGATAGATCTCGGTGCTACCAAGAGTTTCATTTCTGGTGTAGCACTAAAAAGGATTAAGGTAAAGGCAGTGGAATAGGATGAGTTTAGCTTCATAGATATGGCTTAGAGAGCCAAACGGAAGGTTGGAGGAAAGGTTACGTGTTGTATCCTTAACCTGGGAGAGTTTGACACCAGGGACAACTTGTACATCACGATCTTAGGATCTTATGATGTCGTGATTGGTATGGACTGGTTGGAATCACATGAGGTGATACTCAACTGTAAGACGAAACGGTTGAGCTTGGTCGATGAAGAGGGACATAGACACATGATTGTAGGATAGAACCATGGAGTTTCCCTGAGGTTCATCTCTTCCTTGCAACTAAGGAAGAGCATGCTCAAGGGATGTAAGCTTTATGTTGTCCTTGCATTAAATGAGAAGGGAGTAGCAGAAGGTCTAGAACACCTTCTTGTGGTGAGAGAGTTTACGGACCTCTTCCCAGAGGATTTACCTAGGATTTCGATGGAGAGGGAATTGGAGTTTACTATAGACCTAAAACCGAGGTCTGAACCAATAGCGAGAATGCCTTATCAGATTTCAACCTTAGAATTACAAGAGTTGAGAATGCAACTGAAAGAATTGTTGGACCTGGGACTAATACGTCCAAGTGTGTCACTGTGGGGTGCACCAAATATTTTCATATGAAAGAAGGATGGGTTGTGGAGGCTCTCCATTGATTACCATCAATTGAACAAGGCAACGATCAAGAATCAATATCTGTTGCCGAGGATAGATGATTTGTTTGATCAGATGAAGGGTGTGACGGTGTTCTTAAATATAGATTTGCGATTGGGGTATTATGAGTTACAGATCAAGGAGTACGATGTCCCTAATACTGCCTTTAAGATGAGGTTTGTACATTACGAGTCTACTATTTTACCATTTGGAATGACAAACTCCCCAGGGGTATTTATGAGTTTGATGAATGGGGTGTTACATGAGTACTTGGACAGGTTCATCCAAGTATTCATTGATGATATTTTTATTTACGCTTGGAGGATGGAGGATCATGACGAGCACTTGTGCTTGGTACTATAGTGTCGGCGAGAGAACAAATTGTATGGGAAGTTTTCCAAATGCTCATTTTATCAATCAATGATTCACTACTTAGGGCATGTCATCTTCGGAAAAGGTATCGTCGTGGATCCAACAAAGGTCGAGGCTATTATGGAATGGTCTGTGCTGACAAATGTCCCAGAAGTACGTAGCTTCATGGGTTTAGCATGATACTATCGACGGTTCGTCGAGGGATTTTCGAAGATAGAAAATCCGATCACAGAATTGCAAAAGAAGAGAAAGAAGTTTGTTTGGACCGAGAAATGCGCAGAAGCATTTCAGAGGCTCAAGGATCTATTGAAAACAACACCGATACTAAAGGTCCTTGACATGGACGTGGACTTCTTGGTATGCACTGACACATCCAAGGAAGGCTTAGGCAGAGTCTTGATGCAAGACAGTCGAGTTATCACTTACATCTCGAGGAAACTGAGAAGGCATGAAGAGAACTATGTGATGCATGATTTGGAGTTGTTAGCCATCGTATATGCCTTGAAGGTTTGGAGACACTACCTTGTTGGATGAAAATTTGAACTAAAGATGGACCATTGTGGACTACAACACATCTTTACGCAAAGCAACCTGAACGCGCGACAACGAAGTTGGTTGGAATTACTTAGCGAGTACGACTTTGAGATTACTTACATAAAAGGAACAGTGAACCGAGTGGCAGATGCATTGAGTCAGAGACCACGCATCTTTTCGGTGTTGCCTCTTCAGATGAATCTACATGAAAATATTCTAACTTTATATCATAACGATGACTGGTACAAAGAGGTCGAGGGTTTTATCGGACAAAACACAATGATGGTACCAAGATTTGAAGGATTTATGTTTGATGACGATGGATTATTTAGGCTTAAAAATTGGATTTACATACCACCTAACGACGAGTTGAGGATTTTGATCCTAAGTGAGGCTCATAGAGCAGTAAACATGGCTCACCCAGGAGTCACGATAATCAGGGCGAACCTTAAACCCTTATTCTTCTGGAAGGGAATGAAGGTTGACATTGTTAACTATGTGTCCAGGTGTCTAGAATGTCAGCAGGTAAAGGCTGAACATAGACATCCAGCAGGATTAATACAGCCAAACGCTATTCCGAAATCGAAATGGGAGGTTATTTCGATGGATTTAATTGTTGGATTTCCACTAACGGCAAGGAGACATGACTCAATTTTCGTAGTGGTAGACACTCTGATGAAGAGTGGAAACTTTATTCCTGTGTGTATGAGGTATCAGGCACCTGGCATAGTAAGATTTTTCATCAGTGAGATTGTGAGGCAGCATGGCATGCCTAAGAGGATTATATATGATCGAGGATCAATGTTGACTGGATGATTTTGGACGAGTTTCCATGAGGCCTTGGGAACCCAACTTAATTTTAGTATTGCGTATCACTCGGAGACTGACGGGAAGAACGAACAGACAAATTAGACCTTAGAGGGCATGTTGCGCATGTACGTGATGGACCAACAAAAGCATTGGGAAGAATTCTTGCCACTGGTGGAATTCGCTTATAACAACAGTTACCAAAGAACCATTAAGATGGTGTCTCTCGAGTTTCTTTATGGGTGACCGTGTCATACACCTTTGAGTTGGGATCGAATTGAGGACAGGATCCTGGTGGGACCAGAAGTGATCCAAGAAATGGAAGAGAAAATGAAAACAATCAGACAAAGGATTAAAGAAGTGCAGGATCTACAGAAGAGTTATGTTGATGTGCACCGTGTCGACCATAGTGACGAGGTTGGCAATCGAGTCTTCTTGTGGGTAAAATTGCATAAGAGTTTGATCAAGTTCGGAAGGGGAGATAAACTCTCTCCTAGGTTCGTGGGACCTTTCGAGATTGTGGAGAGAAAGGGGCCCATGGCCTACCGACTAGCCTTTCCTATTTCTTTGAAGCATATGCACGATGTTTTTCACGTATCTGTTTTGAGACATTATATTAGTGATCCTACACACGTTATTGACATGACTTCCTTGCATGTATCGAATGAGGGGGCACTCACGGCTAAGTCGATATGCATCCTAGATCATCATGTTCGTCAACTACAGCGTCGAACAGTAGATCAGGTCAAGGTCCAGTGGGACAACTATAGTCCACACTCGGTGACCTAGGAGGACGCATATGATATGCACCAACAGTTTCCATTCTTTTTTTATAGATAGACTTATGATACTGTGATACACATTATTTCGACACTTATACTGTGAAACTTCGGGATGGATTTTAGACCAAGAGGGGGTATGTAACATCCCGCTCTTGCGCACGCTGATTGAACTAATTCTTTCAGGACAATTGCTCGCAAGTGATCCAGATTATTATACTATTAAACATTTGATTTTGATTATGAGGCGTTATGGGTTGATGACATGTTGTTTTGTTGCATTGACTTAGACAGGTGCTATTGACTCGGTTTTACTGAGTGTCTAGGATTTTGGACCTCGAGGATGTTGAGGCATCGATGGAACCCCTTGGACTTCGGATCAAGTCGGGGAGTGAACCATTGGGATTTGATTGTTTTATATGTGATATTAGTGCATCTGATTAGATGATATGATATGGATATATTTCTGACATGATTCGTTGATGATGCAAGCTGACGATAGCTTGTTGACCAGACTCACAGGCGAAGTAGAGGGGTCATGCATGGCTACTAGATACGTTGAGGGAGAGGTGTGGAAAACAGCCCTGCCACAGACTACTAGCACTCACACCGTGGCTCGAACTGTTGGTTAACTACTACCTAGTTTGAGAAGACCCACAATGCCACGAGGGCCGATTGCGACACTCTCTGACAATGATTCTAAGGGGTACACAATAAGGTAGGGGCCTTATTCCTTAGAGTCCCTTAGTCTCCCACAAGATCACCTGGCGGAGTATTGACTCGAGGTTTTTTTTATGTCTACCAAGTCAGTCAAGAGGCGAGTGGCACCCTTGGAGCACATAGTGCGTCCTGAAGGGCACGTCGCGCAAGAGAAACAAAAAGAGGTGAGTGTCACCCTTGGAGCACCTAGTGTGTCCTGAAGGGCACGTCACGTTGTTATTTAATATTTGGATAAACCTAGATGGCTTTAGGATGAATAACCTGTTAAGGAAGATTTAAAACTTTTCCCCTAATAAAATGTCACCCAGCCTAGGAAAATAAAGTCTAGGTCTAAATTATACTTGTGATAAAAAATTTATCTATTTATATATATATATATATAATCTTCATTAATCTTGTGATAAGAAGGGGGTAAGCAATTAAATTGATTTATAAAAATCTTTTGCGATAAAATTTTAAAAAAGGGGAAATAATTGCTTTACTATATTATGCTAATTAAAACATTTATTCATTAAAAAGAAAAAGGGAAAAAGGGTAAGTTTCTGCACATGCTTTTTGAGTTAAAAAAAAAAAGGAAAGAGGGAAATCTAAAATAATTAGTAAACTAGGAAAAAATGGGAAACATGAAAAGAAAGGGGAAACACAAGGAAAAAGCAGTTAGTTTAACTTAGTAACGTATCTAGCATTTAAGAACTTTCTAATTTAAACTCAACTAGTAAATTAATAAGGGGGGAAGTCATTAAAACTTGTAAGGGGATATGGGGACACCTAGGCGTGATTCTAGGAGTGCCTTTAGGTGAGTGAAGGATTTAGGGGTAATAATTTAATTAATGAAATTAATTTATGGAGGAATGAAGGGGATGGGTGACACATGTACGGGGAGGATTTTTATGAATTAAATCATTTAACATTAAATTAAATGGTATTTTGGGAAAGTAAAGGACTTCAAAACTCTATATAATGGAGGGAGGAGAAGGATGAAGAGGGTCTTCTATTTGTGTAACATTACGCTGCATAAATTTATACTTGATTGACTTATCTTGTGGGAGTTGGGATACCCAGCTTGGTAAGGAATGGTAGCTCAGCCTTGCGAGGCGAGATGGGAGCTAGTTGATTCTCTGGTTAATGTGTGTGGCCCATTTGAGGCTCGGGGAGGCTAAGGGGGAAGAAGAGTACCCCTAGTGTTGGCTGGGAGGTACCGGTGAAGTCTCATCGGTCGGAAAGTGAGAGTTGCACGAAGCATGTGGGACATCAACTCAGAGCAGGCGATTGCACAACGATACGCTCCCTTTATTTTTGCATGGTAGATCGTTAGTATGATTTATTATTTTAGTTCTGCATGTTTAATTGGGTAAGGAAAATGATTGTCTTAGCATTCTAGTTGATGACCAAAAATTTTTTCCCCGAAGCCTTTAGCTTGATGTTGATTGATTCCCATGGCCTTCAATTCCCGGCATGTCTTGACCGCCCTATGGTTTATTGATATGTGATGATTATGGTTTGTTTTTTCATTTCGTCCCTAGCTCATCATTCCTCACCTGAGCAGTCGGTCGGGAGCCTGATCTACGGTCGTCACTTTGGTGTTAATATACCTATGGATATAAACGCCCTTCTTTTCTGTGCGTGGATGATGAGCGAAGGATTTTCATTCCAATTGTCTACCTCTGTTGATTGTCCCTGGTTGATTGATTGGTTTTCACGCCTTCTATCGATTGAGTACATCTGCTTATGGTTTATCTTTGTGTCCTTTAAGGGTCTATCTCTATGCTTGTTGATTTTATTTTTACGTTTTTAATGGCATGACCTTTAAATTTCTCAGTGCTTGGGTTGATAAAATGTCTGTGATCTTTTTTATGGCTTTTCCCTAGTTTTAGTGGAAATTCTCTGCATTTTTTTTTTACTAATAGACCACCGCTTTCACCCCGTTCCTCATGGCTTCAACAGATTTTACCCCATGAAATTCTGAGCCAATACCCAGTTCTGTTACAATGACTTTACCCTTGATCGATATCAATTGAATCCTATTTTCCCAACGCTCGATTGGGAGGATCACTGCATTTCTTTTGGTAATCTTAGTGTTCTGTTATAGAATGACTGTTATTTTTGTTAACCAACCCAATGTTAGAACTGCGATCTTCATTAACTATTTAGATATTTATAACTCAACTTTGGGATTGGGATAGCGTAAATATATTACGCTTTCCTTATAAGATTACATGAATATATATTTGGGGATATGTTGAACAACACCCTCATAGAACTGACAATGAATTTCTTTGAGGGGTCGAGTTGTTCAGTGTCGACAAGGTTATCTAATGTCTGCCTGAGTCATTACCATTTTCACCTGCTGACGTTGTCCTCCTATTGACATCCATTACACTCGTTGGAGCTGCGGTTTTTAATTTTTTTCTATGCTTTTAAATTCATTGAAGACATTTTCACAGCAAGATGCTCTTGGAGTAAAATCAGAATCTCTATAGTGTGCCTGTGTTTGGTTGATTCTCGGTTAAGTGAAAAGAAATGGTATTAATGTGTCTATGATTTAATTAATGGCATTTATGAATTATATTTGATGGCAATGCAAATCTACATTTCTTTAATGTACAACGACCTTCTTTAATGGCAACGCTAATGTGTTTTCTACCAAATGAGACCTTGTGTTTAATTGTTCCATTCTATTGTTGGCATACACGATTTGTTGTGACACTTTACCATCAGCGATTGTAACCTTGAATTTGATGTGACACCTTTACCCATGCGTTTTGGCCACCAAAACCAGGCGGGGATCTCTGCAATCTTCCCAATGAAAGTTACATGTATCTTCTCTACGATTTTTCCCCATTTCGTTTTTAATTGGCAGTCAGTGCATGAATTGATTAAACTACATTTTAATTCTATTCATGTTATATTTAGATTGCCCAGTGACTTGTCAATTTACACACTTTTTGTTATTAATTGATAGCCCATGTATAATGTACACAGTAGTTTCAACAATGGAAATTATTTTAACTTTATACAACAAATGATTAGAATATTTAGACAACCTCTTTACTTTAATAGTCAGCCCTTAAATTGATTAGACAACTCTTTAAGTAATTTAGAACAGTCTTGTCCTTTAGTTGTAACATTGATTAAACTGACTTTTCAATTAGAATGTAACTATGGTTATAGTGTTAGTATTTACTTAATTAATCTCGCTAAATTGATTTTCATTTAAGGTTAAATTGATGGTACATTGATGACCAAACTATGATTTAGATGGCTCCTTGATACACTTTTAATGTTAAATTAGATGGTAACCTAATGGCAATTTATAAATTAATGTCGCTAACAAGTGTGATCATTGTAGCTTGTACATTGATATTATTAATGATTGTTTATGAGGTTAATTACTAAGTGGGATGGAATTTAGTGATTAATTTCGGATTGCCAAATTAGATTGTCATTAATGTTAAATTAGATTGGTGTATATTGAATTAATTGCAATTTAGACTTGTTGAATTTAATGTTAATATAGAATTGTAAATTGTGGACTAATTGAAATTTGACTTACTATTATATTGGTAATCGGTGTTAAATTAGACGGTCAGTATTGACTATTTTAGATGTGATTAATGGTTGGGTTGTTTACGAAGTCTTGTGTTGGTTATAGTCTTCCTTGTTTTTGTCCTTGTGCGTCTCGTCGGCCTATTTTTGGGGTGTGGGTGCAGTCTTGTGTCAATTGTTTTGCCTCCTAGCGCGCCGGCTTTATCTAGAGTCTTTGGTCTAGATAGGATGTCTGGTGCCAAGGTTATTAACGCGTCTTTCATCTAGGAATGACATGATTCGTGAGGAGGGGATCATGGAGCGCCCTATTGGGTAGCGTCAAACGAGAACTTGGCCAGAGTCGGTGTGTTCTATGTGGGTGTTGTCGAGCGTTGTAAGTTTCTTTTGGGACAAGGGTGGAATGCCTTCATTCGTTTGGTTCACGTGCCTTGAAGTTCTAGTCTTGTTCGTCAAGGTCGTTGTGTCGGGAAGGGGATGTTGTCCCTTAGCTTGTAGGAGTGTCTTTTTTGCGTCGGGCAGGTAGTCGTTCCTCCTTGTTGTTCTACGCATGTTTCACCTAGTTTCCCTTGTGCCTGTGCATGGTGGCATAGTTTCTTGTTACCTGAACTCTGTTCTTGCATTCATCATCAGTGGTGTGGTCAAACTGTTTTCGTCGTCACCTTCCTTCCAAAAAAAAAAAAAAAATTACACTTATACTTCGCTTGTAGTCCTAACAATGAAGACATTACAATAAAATCCACTCATTATCTAATAATTTATGTTATAATTAAATTTAATAAAATATTCAATAAAATATTTTCATAAAATAAAACTATAAAATCCACTCTAAACATGTATGAGAAATAAAACCAAATTCATAAAACATTACACTCAAAAAATACACACATTAATTATTTAAAAGTGTAAAATTCAAGTATAATGTATATGCTTCAATAGATAATAATCTATACATTCCAAGATAGAAAATCCACTCAAAACATTATGAGAAATAAAACCAAATCCATAAAACAAGGCGCTCAAAAGGTGCACATTAATTATTAAAAAATAGAAAGTTCAAAGTATAATGTGTTTTCTTCATTAGATAATAATCTCTACATTCCACACAAATTGTGTGTGCATACATTAAAAGGGGCATTCCAATATCAAGTATGGATTACTTGATATGGACATGGTATTAATAAGTATTCCAT
>ML811462.1:41902-52661 GCA_009831015.1 Picea engelmannii
AGTCTTTTCTTCTTATCCAATTATATCTCTTCCATCCTATTCTGCAACATTGTTGCAATTTATTTTCTTACAGTCATTGTATCTTCTCCAATACCTCGTTCTCCATGACCTCTACCTAGTGCTCATGGGCATATAAGGAGAAGAAGGAGTATTGGAAACCAAGTTACAAAACAAGGGGATGCTACGCATAGGATGAAGGGATATAGGGAATCTTGCAAATTCAATAGCATAACTTTGCACCTTGGTTGTCTTCCTTATCTATGCCCTCAAAGGTGCCTTTATACCATCCTCAAGGGGTTGAAGTGGCTGAATTATGTTGTTTATGTCAGGGGAGTTTGGTAATGAGCCCAATAGAAAACCCGCCTGAAAACTAGCAAAGCATAGACATCCACGACTTGCACACTAATAACTCGTGGATGGAAATAAAATTGTCATTTTTTAGATGAAAATAATGCATGAGGATGGGATCTAGATTTGCAAGCTAGGGATAAGGACTAAGCCAATTCAAAAATGAAGATGATGTGGAAAATTGTGGTATAACCAAATTCCCCCTAATGTGTGAGGTCAGAAGGAAAACTGATGGTTGAAATACATTATAACTCTGAGAAGCGAGGATGCAATGAAGTAGAGCTAATGAAAGTTCCCAAACAACTGATCCAAGAACAAAAACTGTCAACAGAGTTCAAGTAAGAGTATTCCCTTCCCAAGTCGGGCATACCCATGCCCAAGAGTGATATAATCATGGCCACCAAATCAAGTACATTGCGGATCCATGGCATATATGAAAGTATAACTGATTTCCATGGCCACAAACATTACACAGTGGATCAATGTGATATATATAAAGTATAAAGCATGGCCCCTGTTGTTCCTGAGTTTATACTTTACGGTTCTAAAGTATATTGTCAAGGCATCCAAAAAGGGTAGAGATAATTAATCGGTAAAAAGAAAAAGTTTAAAGGAAACTGAGATCACGGTTGATTCCTTAATTGTCTTTGTCTAGCTTCCCATTGTTCTTGAATGATAATATCCCTTTCAATTGCAGCCCATGATATTTCAAGTTCTCCCCGTGTATTTGTTGTTTGTAAGATGGTATTGAATAGGTTTAACGCAATGCTTGTTTGATCTGATAGACCGGGTTGTATATTGGCCTGTCTGGTAACTGGAACAATCATGAAAGTTGAGGGTTTCTTTTTTGTAAATCAAGAATATTTTCGAGGGTCACAAATTTTTGGTTCAAAATTATAAAAATAGAACTTCCGAATTATGAATTAATAGTATAACATAAATAAAGGCCTTTTCTAGTATCTGAGTCAAATTTTAAAGGAGACAGTGGACGGAATGAAGAAAAAGGAAACATGTAGTTGTATAACAACAATGAGGCATCAATTTAAGAAGAATCTCATTTTAAGTTAATACAAGAAAATGGATGATAATTTTGCAGAAGCATATAGTTTCAGAGTCCTAAAATGTTTATAGGTCTTATATCTACTGAAAGTTGATACAGAGGAAAAACTGCAAACGATTAGATAATCTGACTTTTTCGATCACTATAACAGAAATTACCGTATGAAACACTTCAAACGAAAGTATGAAATAAAAATAGAATGACAGAGAAACACATAACTCAGGCTTGACCAGATCTGGAATCTTCAATCTATATTGTATTAATTCAGGCAAAACAAAGTTATCTCTTTACAATTCCCTCCAGAAAAAAGCCTTTTCTTAGTCTTGAAAAATTACATTTATACAAAACCACCAATCTTTGGACGGTTGGTGAGTTCCTAATTCTTAGAGACTAACTATTTGTTAAAAAGTAGATCCAAAACCATTTTCATGAACTTCTTCATTTTGCCATTTTCTGGGAAGTAAAACCCTTCCAAATAATACTTTTACTTTGCCGATGACTCTCCTTCTTTTGATTCGATACATTTAATACATTTCTCCAGGAACTGTGTAAAATTTCTGGGGGGTTCTGGAAAATCTCTTGCCTCAAACAGAAAAACCTTTCTATGAATCTTAGAAAGGCAGTCATCCACTCCTTTATCTATAAACTTTATTGACTGCAGCTTTAAGTTTGGCTCAACTAACAACCCGTCCACTAGGGTGACATCAATTTTTCTTAGTTGTGAAATTTCCATTTGGATTTCACTCAAACTTTCCCTAAAATTTAATTGATGTCTTACAATATTGATCTGTCCCAAAATTCTTGTACACTGGCCTTTTCCAATATTTAATGACCTTTTTTCTAGAAGATCAAAAACTTCTTCACAGTCATCTCTGATTTCTTTGGCTATTCTTTTGCTTTCAGTTATGTTGGTTTCCCATAGCTTGAGCATGATGTCGCCTCTGATTTTCTTTGTGGCTGATACTTTCATAGTTTCGGATACCTCTTCACCTATTGAATATATAATTGCCTTTCGGAGAGTAATCCTCACTACTTTGGCTTCTTTTTCTCTTAGGATGATATTTTCAAAGGCATTATCTACTTCTTGAAAGTAATTCTAAATAATTTCTATCTTGGAAATCAATTTCTGATGTTCAATTTCTATTTTTGAGTGCACTTCCAGTGACTGGGCCTGGAAAGATTTTAAGTCTATAATCTGATCTTCCATTGATATTAATCTAGCCTGCAATTGTTCTGCGTGCTCCCTTTGTTGAGTAATTTGTGGCTGATTTGTTTGTATTTCCTGGCTCATTTCGTCCAAACTCGTTCTGAGCGATTGAACCTCTAACCTTTCGGTAGCCCTTGTCTGCTCCAAACTTTTACTCATTTCTTCTCTAATGCTTTCCTCGACATTCTTTAATTGCTCTCACAATTGTGCTATGATTTTATCACTCTTCTTTATCCTTGTTATGATTTTTCCCATGGTAAAAAAGTTTGTTGTTGCCATGGCTCCCATGGAACCTGCTACCTCTGTAGCGAAATCTTCTTCCTCCAAATGTTGTCTGTCTATCAGGACTTTATTCTTTTTAACCATGTTCCCCTCCTTCTTATGCATATCCTATTTCAATATGACCTTCCTTTTTCTACTGAAGAAATAATCGGAAGGAGGAATCTCATCTATGGGAATGGAGGTAAGGTCATCAACAAAAAGAGATCTCGTCTGTGGCAGTCCAAGAGTGGACTGTAAGGGAGTTAAGGAGGCTATGGGACTCCCTAGCTCCATAGATAATTTCCCTCCTGCTACCTTAGGCATGTTGACATCAACCTTTGGTGATGAAGTGGCAGTAGGCTTACCAAAATTGGGAGGTCTCCCTGACCTTTTCTCTGCTTTGGTATTTTTGCTTGGTGGAGGCCTTTTCGCATCCTGTAGGGCCTTTTTGGGATTTTCCTTCTTTTGTGCTTCCTGCTCGAAACCTGGTGGAACACTTTCTTGCTCCTGGGGGAGGTTAATTTCTTCCCCTTTAAGTACTTGGGGCAGACCACTCTGTCGATGCTTCTGAAAGGTCCAAAAGCTGAGTTCTAGGTCAGATGACAGCGTCTGTACTCTTTCCAACACTTATTTATAAGATTTGGTCCCTTTGAACAGGTCGTCCCAAGGGGATTCCTCATGTTCATAGGCTTTCATATTGCAGTGTATCAAGTGTTTATTCACAAATTGATAAGGGTCATGCCTCTTGTACTCAATATTTACCAGTTTAATTTCTTCAAGTGCTTCTGCTTCCACCCTAGAATGTCCCAAATGTAGTAATGAAAATTTCCCGATGTGCGTAGGGAAGATGGGCCAAGACTTCTTTTGAGTTGCCTTTAACTCTATTCCAATATTGCATTTTATTATTTGGTGTGCCACTTACCTACACACTAGTCTATCTGGAAGAAATTTTGGAAGCACGTGAGGGGGAATTGAGCACCCATAAACCCTGATGTAGGAGAATCTTTCTTCAATGAACCAGTTTGCTATTTGCTTGAGGTTATTTGAAACTACTTCAGAAATGTGAGGAGGGTCACAGCCGAAAAACATTTTATGCATGGGTATCACCACGAAATGGAAAATTTCGTAAAACATTTTTTTTGCATTTTCTTCCCACAGCTCAGAGTGATATTCGTGAATGGGTTCAGGGCAAGTTATGTTCCAATTCCAATTCATCAGGGGAAATGGAGTCTTAAAAGAAATTGCGTCCATGAGGTACGCTGACATGTAGAAGGCCACTAGTTGACCTTGGGCTCTTGTAGCTCTGTAATCTGAAATCTCTTTGGCTAAATTATTAGATAAAATCTTGTCCCAGTTGAAACCATACCCTTTTGATGCTTCTTCTAGAAAGGGCACCCATTCTGCGAGGAAATGACAGGGATTCTTTTTGCTGAAAAGTTTGCACAACATCATGGCTACATAAACCATGTACTCATTCAAAGAGGCTGTGGCATAAATTCTGCAGGTATCGACAATAAATTTTGATGGACATCTCCACCAACCTTTCATTAAATCAGGGTAGGTTTGGTTGCCTTAGTGCATTACTTTCTTTGGAATTCAACTATAAATTCGGCATTGTAAATGAAATTAGGATTGGGTGAGAGTTTGTACATAACCTATTTATGTTCAGGTCTGAATGAGTCGATAATGGCTCCTTGATCATTTAAAATGCTTCTCGTCGGAATATCAACTTTGTCCAAAGCCCAACTTACCATGTCGTTGTACGACATGAGCCGTGGACGTGTTGCAATTTTGTGAAGCTCTGATTCTGCTATGTCCCGAAGGTGATTCTCAAAATCGCTAGGGGAATTTTTCATCTCGGAGTCCAGATTTTCATAAATCTATCTCCATGATTTAATTGAGCCGATAGCATGTGGTGTGGTGTCTAATATGACATCTCCCTCTGGGTTGGAAGTCTCAGTTGTATCTTCACTCTTATTGGGTCCCTTCTTTGGTGCCATGACTCTGTATTGGAAAGAAAACCTGTCACAGAAGAGAGGTGTGAAAGATCGACTGTATTATCCTACTTTTGATTAAAAAAGCAAGAATAAATTTCAAAACACAGACCTCTAGTTTTCTTTTAACTCATTTTATGGTGAAAGTACTGACGCAACTGTCAAGAATTTAATATCTTTAATGCGGAGAATATCTCTGAGATACGCATTTGTGTCGCAGAAATCACAATCTATCCATTATTAATGTGGTCGTATTTCGGCAATTCTAAAATCAACATTTAAAAAAAAAACTTCTTTTGACAGAGGCCGAAAAGAAAGTACTTAAGAAGTTTAATTACCATTTAATGTATTTTTAAAATGAAGTTAGTTCTCTTCTTTTGACAGAGGTCAAAAAGAAAGTACTTAAGAAGTTTAATTACCATTTAATGTATTTTTAAAATGAAGTTAGTTCTCTTTAAAATTCAGTATCAAGTCGGGACTTCGCGCTTCAGGGTTTCGGGGATCGCGGTTATATGAGGTATGTCACCACTAAACCCTGAATCTCGAAATCGCGATGAGATTAGATTTAAGCCTTAACTTTCGTATTGAGTTGGCACTTCGCATTTCAGGGATTGCGGCTACATGAGGTATGTCACCACTAAACCCCGAATCCTGAAATCGCGATGAGAACAATTTTAAACCTTAATTGGGATTAAGACTGATTTTCACTTCTTTTGGGAAATCGAGAATCGGGATTTTGTGATTCAAAATGTATTGAAGAAATATTGTTCTGAGTAAACCACGAATCCCGAAAGGTTAAAAAGATGGTTAATTAACTCCTTTAGGGTTTTAAATTATCACGATTTAAAGTACTTTACTGAATGTGCATCTAGACTTTAATAACATTTGAGCTTCTTGTCTTTAATTATAATGAAGAAAAGAAATCATTTCGGGATTTCAGTATTGGTCTTTTGGACTGATAGCGAGGATTATACCTTATGAAAAACCGAATCCTGAAAGAGAAAATTTTTAGTTTTAAAGGTGAAAAAAATTTCAAACCTAGCTTCAACAGCCCCAAGGAATACACAGTGGATCCATGGAAAATATATTATAGCCACAATGTTACGAGAAAAATCTCTCTATGGCTAGGGGAAAACTAGAACAGATGGAATGACACCCATAAATCAACTCTAATATCAAGTAAGCTAGATAAATGACAATAAAAACAAGAGAAGGATAGAATCATACCTCATCTAGACGTCTGAAGAAGACCACAGCTGATATCACGACCAAAATCTTTATACCTACAACTTGTCCTCAATATCCAATATATGGAAGCATGTGGAAATTATACAAAATGTTAGCATATAAACTAGCATAATCCATTACCATGCATAACAAATATGCCCATGGAAAGTAATACAAATATTTGTAACATATAATTGGACGATAAAAGAGTATTTATATTAATGTAATCAACATAAGTACATAGGCGACAAACTTTTGTAACGACACATATCGAAACCAAGAAACTAAGTCCCTCCAACTTGGCCTTCACCACTTCAATCCTCCACAAAGGAAAGCTCACAAGTAGTAGGAGTAAATGAGTTTCTCCATATCAAGATAGGAAGATCTTGGGGACTGAACACAAGAAGTTCAAAATTTAAAGGACAAAGGGATGCAGACTTAGTATGAGGTGAAATTTCTCTAGAGTGTCTTTGCTCTCAATGATGAGTAATCCCTTCAAGAATTTTATATGGCTCAATTTATAGCCTTCAAATGTAATTGAAGGGTTGAGTCAAAGTGTTTCTAGTATATGGAAGGTAAAGAATCATGGATCTCATGACATGAAATGGAAACTCGACATGTTTTGTTAATTTTTTAACACAAAATCCAATGTACGTGGGTTGTAATGGAGCATCATGCATATACGCGAGTTGTCTAACTGTGGCTCATGTATATGGACAAAAAAATGTATTTTTGAGTGAGAAAAAAAGGGGAATTTGAATCTATAGAGGGAAATGGAAGGCCATCAAAGCAAGATGCATGGAGTGTGGAAAAAATTGATATAACACAGGAATAGATACACAGTGGAGCTATGTCTCAAAATAAAAAATCAGAGGATATCTAGATTCAATGGAGTGAACATGATGATCCTCTACAAGTACCAATGTCTAAGGAGTGGTACAATATGTTGGGTAAGAGCACAAAATATGTGATGCTTGTACTTCACCCAAAGTATTCAAAATGATATTTCATGGTACGAGTCTACACCATGTGAATATATGTGTTGGGGTTGAACATAGTGAGACAATATTTGATTATCGGTTATTGATGTATACCATTAACAAAAGTGAGATGACCCATCGATGATGATAATGGGCGTCAAGGTACCATGGCACAATATAACAAGTGTGAATGAATGAGTTGGTGTCGAACATCTGGTAGAATTTATCAAGAAGGGGACATTGATGTATTCCCATTGTCAATAGCGAGGGAACCTGCCATTGATGATTGTAAGCCCAAATGGACCAAAAATGACTCTAGATCCCTGTCCCATAGAAATATGTGTTGAATTCGATAATAAGAGATTCACTAGAAGGAATTAATTAAGACATCCTCCGTCATCCATCATGAGGGGTAGAAGAAGACCAAAGATTTGGAAGGACTTGGACGAACAAATTGTAAGGACCACATCGAGGTACGACTTTGGAATGCGCCAGATAGAATAGCGCACAACAAAGACTCTTTGAATAATATCCAATAATGGAGATTACTGAAAAAGACAAGGAATACACCAATGGGGTCAAATGGAAACCAAGGTACCACATGAATCCCTATGTGTGATGATTGACATCGAATATAAGGGAAACTGCTCAGTCAGGGACCAATGATGGTTTGTCATATGTTGAGTGAGAGGTCACCTATCAATGATGGAAATAGGCCCAAGGTGCTACTCTGGGTCATAATATCAAAGCAATGTGTCGAAGTCGATAAGAGAATACCTACTAGCAAGAATTCAATGAGGACCTTCTATACTATCACATTCGAGAGACAAAGATACTTGTGATGATGAGATGTACTTGAATGACATGGGAAGGCTGACTTAAAAAGTAAGAGATTTGTTGCAGAATGGTCGACTCGGGCTAAAAATTCCCTTGAACAAAATCACGACACATTATGTGACTTAGGAAGCATGGATTACAGACTGGGATATGTTCATGATACAGGAGGTATCAACAAATTCTCCACATGGTTGGAAGAATAACCAACCATAGGAGATTATTCTCAACAATGAAAAGAAGTCTCCTAAAACCATACTAAACCCAAAACATTGAGATGTTGACTCAAATATTGTGCTTTTTTCAAGGGAGACAAAATCGTTGCCAACAAATAAGAAAGACGTTTTCCCCCCTTTTTAGTTTTCTTTTTTTTGTCTTTTTCATATTATTAAAGCCTGAAAAGGAATAAAAGAATGCTAAAGTACAGTAGAGGAAACGAGTGTCACAGGCAAGAAAACTAGTTCCAAAGTGCAAGGAACATACCTATGCTCAATGGAAGGAAGCATGTGAAGGATAAGTACATTCAGGGTATGTTTCCTCCCGGGTTAAGGTGTCGAGTCACAAATGCATAAACTGCAAGGATAACAACTAGTAGGAATGCATAAGCAAATGGTTCAATAATAGCAAGTTGAAGTCGGCATTAGGCATAAAAGTGTGAGAGTTTAATATGCAATGCAATTACAACTCAACAAAATTTTGGAAGCCCCATGGGTACATTATCCAGAAAGAGATTGAGAGGAAGTCATGAGGCTTCAACACAAAGACATGGCAGGACTACAAAGGGCTTCCAAGCCTACTAGAAGACTGCAGCATAGGTGTCAAAAATTCCAGTGAGGTACTAACTAGGAGAGGTAAGCTCTAGCATCCGTAAGAGATACATTTAAGAAACATGAAAGGTGTAGTGTCATTGATGAATGGGGTTGATCCTCTAGAAAATATGTGGTTAATATGGATAGATGCACAGTCTAGGAAGAATGGAACCTACCATGTATGTCGGTAAAGAAAAAAATACCTATTGAAGAATATGAATAAATGCCAACATAATTGGCATGTATGAGAGGGATTCATGTGGCTAATGGCCAGAAAAGGAATGAGAAGAAGATATGAGGATTAATGCAAAGTCATGGCAGGGATAAACAAGACTCACAAGCCTAACAAAAAACTTGCAACATGGGATCCATAATACAAAGGGATTCTAAACTAGGATGCCCATGGAAGGTATAATCTACCATCAACAAGATGACATTTTGAGCAAAGAGATGGGTGTATGTTGCAATTTAATGGGATCGAACCTAAGGCAAAGTGGAGATCACAACTGTTAATGAAAAAAGTGCAAGGCATATAAGTCCTATTCCGAAATTCCAGTTGTGTGAAAACATTACCTACCCAAAGTCTTGAAAAATACTCGGTCAATTGAAAAGGACCAAAATATACCCAAAGTATAGTTGTACCACCTGAAAAGGCAACCATAACACTACAAAATTTCATTGACATTAGTTTGATTGAGGAAAAATGGAAAAACTATGGAAAAGTGGGTTTTAAAAGTTCATAAATAGTAACCATCTACCATTTACCATATCATTTTCACCATTTTACCCAAAATTATCCAAAATTGACCAAAACCCTCTTACCTTGGAGTGAATATTGTGGGAGCTTGGAGCGACGAAACACATGTTGTATGGACCAATTAAACTCTTTTCACCTTCCTATCAATTTCATCTTTTCAATTTTTACATTTGCATGAGAAATTGAGGGTTGCCCCCCCTTTTTCTCACGATCTCTGCATATTTGTGGTTCATTCACACATGAATTGCAAATATACAAGATTCGAGCGAAGACAACTCGTGCATGTCCACAATTGTCACCATTGTGACCCATGGATTCCAATGAAAGGAAAGAAAAATTAAAAGACTAATCCCCTTTTCTCCTTTGCATTTTGCAGGATGTCTATCCAATGGCGAGAGTGTGAGCATGGAGAGGTTGACGATGTGGAGGTAAAAAATTCTCTTCTCTGATGTGGGATGCACAATTTTTTCTTAACAAGTGGCATGTAGGAACAAAGGAGGTTGCTCAATATCCTTATAGAATATTGGCACCCAGATGCAGAGGAATTCATGCTCAATGGCCATTCATTATCCTTCAATGTGGATGAAATTTACTTTATCAATAACCTCTCCTTGAGAGAAGAAGTAGTTAATCTTAAAAATCGTGGAGGAGGTGGCATGATTGTTTATCAATACATTGTTGCATACTATGAAGATGGGACTAAGAAATTAGGTACCCAAATACCTATCAAGAACATTGTTAATCTAGGTTTGAAATCGATCCTCTACAAAATGACATGGATCATGGGATCAAAATCTTTGCATATAGCTTCACAGTCTCAGATGCAATGTGGTATTGAATGCTTGAGGCCCACAATATTTGATTGGAGCACTACAATTCTCACCTCCATGAAGACCCAACTCACATATTGCAAATTGTGGAAGAGAAAAACCTTTAGGTTTGGGAGTGTTCTTTGTGCTTTCTTAAAGAGAAAGTGCCAGGTATTATCCAGAATTATTTTGTCAAAGAACACCAACAACCATGGCCAACTTTGATACGGTGGACCAAGTTACTAGCACACCTAGGAGGGGGAACAATATTCAATCCCTTTGATGATGACTTTTTCAATTGGTGGGCTCACCGGATTCCTACCATCTATGACTATCCATACATTGGGATAGATTTTTCCCAAGACCTAGACATGATCGTTCTTCCTAACATGGAACTTGGATATATATGTAACTTTTTTCTTTTTATTATTTAATTATTTAATTTTTTATTAGATTTATCTTATTAACAAAAA
>ML811462.1:61827-98853 GCA_009831015.1 Picea engelmannii
TCAAATATGGGAATGTCAAAGTTTACTTGTACATTAAAAGGAGTGGCGCCTCCAGAGTGGTTGTTGGATGTCGATGCACCGCTAGTGGGAATCCGTTGAAGAATCTGGGCAAAGTTGTCCATCATCACATTCCTTTGTTTCTCGAGGGCCTCCTTGAGAAACATTTTGATAGGATATCCTGCTCCCTCATCTTTATTTTCTTCCCCCATGGGCGGTCATCGAGGTTTGCGAGACTGATCTTGTAAAGGTTCAACCAGATCGAGCCCCAACTCCTTATACCCCAACCTCGTTGGGGACATGCAAAGAAAGATCGAGAACGAGCAGACCGCTCTGATACCACTGATCTAGATTTATGTAGGAACACAATGAAATACATAAATACACATAAACACAAAGATGCAGTGGAAATAAGACTTCATTTCATTAATAACAAATGACTGAAAAATGCTTACAGACAGAATGGAAATAGACTAGCTAAGGCGCTGGTAGCTTATCTCTGAGAAGAGATGTGGCGGCTACTGGCCTCTGAACTGCCTGTTACAATGTTCGAAGGCCTATATATTACTGAGAAACAATGGAAAACCCTAAACATCCAAAAGCCTAACCCTAGGAGATGAAAAGCCAGAATATGGGCCCTGTTGGGGTAAATTGGTACATCAATTTCCTGGGGTCATAACTTTGGCATACTATCTTTGTTTTACACACATGATACATCGTTAGGAAGATCTATCTAAGGAATACACTGATGATAGCGAATATCGAGTCCGAAATGGACTCATATTCGCCAGAGCATTCATGCCCAAAAAATGTCGTTTAGGGACTCAAAACAGCTCCCGAAGTTCAGAACCCAAAGAACTGCTAAAATAGTAAATTGTGCTACAATTAAAGAAACTGAAAAAACTGAAAGAAACAATGGTGTGGGTCCAAGTGGAATAGGCGGGTGGCCACCAATATCCACCTGGATCAGTACACAAGTGCAGTCTTGCCAAATTCACATTTAGACAATTTACATACAACTTTTCCTTTTGCAAAGTATCTAATACTTGCTTTACATGCCTCACATGTTCATCCCATGTCCCGCTAAAAATAAGAATGTCATCTAAATATAAAATCACAAAGTCATCTAGGAAAGGACTAAATACATCATTCATCACACACATGAAAGTTGTCGGAGCATTAAAAAGACCAAACGACATAACTAACCACTCAAACAATCCATGTTTGGTTTTAAAGGCAGTTTTCCATGCATCATGTTCTACGACCCTTATCTAATGATATCCACTGCACAAATCCAACTTAGTGAAATAAACAACATTCTTCAATTGATAAAGTAAATCATCTATACGAGGAAGAGGGTACCGATTTTTCACCGTGATTTTATTTAAGGACCTATAATCGACACACATTTGCCATGTCCCATCCTTCTTTAGCACCATCACGATTAGAGAACCACAAGGAGATGAAATGGGAATGATGAACCCTTGATCTAATAAGCCCCATACCTGCTTCTTGATCTTTGTTATCTCCAAAATAGACATCCTGTACATGCCCACATTAGGAAGAGGAGAATCTTGCAGAAGATGTATCTCATGTTGGATTTCCCTCTTAGGAGGTAATCCATCTGGTTCCTGGAAAATATCATCATACTTAGAAAAAATATCAATTAATTCCTTTTTATGTGATGGATCACACCCTTGGAAAGCGTCAGATGCCCCGACATGTTTCTCTCTGATGAACATGAGTACATATCTCTTATTAGTGTTTATGAGTCTTTTCATTTTCCCCGCACTAACAAGTGGTGTATTTACCCTCATGCTGTGAGATCTAACAATATATTCCACTCCCCATTTAGTAAGGGGATATTTGTTCTCATGCCGAAAGAAGACTACTTTTCTATCATAAATATAAGGACTTCTCAACACTATTCCACATATATAAAGTGGTACAACATCCAAATCCACTTCATCAATCAACTTTCAAGCAATAGCAAATTTGATCCTACATTGTTTGGTGACATTAATTTTTTCTTTATCACATACCCAACCAAGAGGATAAGGCTTCAGATGTGGTTTCATTTCAAGACCCATCTTCTTGAAAAGTGCTTCAGATATTAAGTTTACTTGGGAACCCTGATCAAATAATGTATCTATCTTAGTGTGTTTAGATACAACTCTTATGTGAAATAACTCATTCATATTTCGTTCATCAACATGAGATTCATTATTGGAACTTGAACTAGCATGAAGAGAATCTTTACCTTGTACTCCAACCGTTGTGATATTTCCTTCATCTCCCGAATCATAACCAAGATATTGTTTCGCTTTAGCAACGCTTTTTGTCTTCCCTTTTCCACCAAACTGTTTCGATTTCCTTTCTGGATGCAGTTTCCAACAATGTTCTTCATCATGAATGCTTTTCTTGAAATGAGTGCAAGATGGTTTTCCTCCTTCTCTCACCACTGTGGAAGTCTTCTTGTCCTTCCTTTTAAACTTCTTAAAATTTTTATGTGGGAGATTGGAAGGTTTCTTCATGGGATATTCTTGAACATGTTTCCCCCTGTTCTCAAGGTGAGTGGCTTGCACACAAACTTCGTCAAGACTAGTGGGGTTAAACAAGAGAAAATTATGATGAATATAAATGTGAAGTGCGTCAATATACTTCATTAAAGTTTCATAAGAATCCAAAGGAATGTTCAATACAAGATATTTCTTCCTAAATTCTTCTGTGAAAATTTGTACAGTTTGACCTTTACTTTTCCTTAAAGTTTGTCATTCCATCATTACTTTATGTAAATACCCTATTGGATAATAATTCTTCCTTATCGTTGATTTAAATTTTGACCATGAGGAAAGAAGATTACCACACTTACTTTTGTCCTGAAGCTTGCTCTCCCACCATATGAGAGCAGTGCCTTCCAACCGAAGAGAAGCCAATTTCACTTTAACTTCCTCTTTATCAATATGTTGGACTCATCAATACACTTCAACCTGTCAGATCCAATTATATATCTTTACGGGATTAGCATCTCCAATAAACATAGGTAAAGAAAATTTTACATCAAGATTTAATAATGGTTTCTTAAAAGAGGCTTTATGGCTAGAATGATGAGAATCATGAGAATGCTCAAAGGAAGAAGAACTAGAACTTGAAGGTGAAGATGGAGGCTCAAGAGGATCTCCTCTAGCCCCTTGTTTTATTGAAGCATCATCATCTACTTGTGATTTCTTTTTCTTCACTTTCTTATTCATCCTCTTCTCATAATCTCCATACATTCATTCAACCATTTCTGACATTTGATAAAAGACCGTGTAGAATTTTTTCTCATGTTCATCACGCTTGTCCTCTTCTGCCATTTTCTTCCTTCGGGATGCACTGCCAACTTTGGGATTGAAAGTCTTAAGAGTTCCTTCACCTTGCTTATGTTTGGCCCTATTAAGAATTCACACTCAACAATTCGGGTCAAATACGACTGCTCTGATACCAACATGATCCAAGATCTTTTCATCATGACTTATAAAGAATTGCATTAAATGAGCATAAATTAAAGTACACCATTAAAGAAGGAAAAACTTAAAAAGGAAGAGACATAAGCATCAAATCTAAGCACAAAACTTGATGATGGAGTTCATCCCTAGTGGACTAGATCTTTGGGTCCTACTCTCAAATGGGTAGACTCTTTCATTAACTCAGCAAAAGAATTTGGCAAAATACATAAGTATACCTGATTTTGAAATCAAGCTACAAAAATAATTCTCAGATCAGAAAACAGACAGCACCATTGAATTCGTGGCATAGAATTACCCAAAAATGATTGTCTCCACGCTTTGATCCAACTCTAGCACTCCCAGGCACAAGAAGAATTATGTCTCAGTTTTTGTGCCCTCTACAACCTGCAATTATGACTATCAATTGCATCGAAATGCATGCCCGGATGGTCGTATGGTTCGTGTGCCTTTTTTCCCCCTCCGTGGTCAGGCAGATGCACCTTTTAATAATTAAAATGGGCATTTCTTACTATGTGGTACCCACGGCCTATTGATTAGGGGCAGATATATTAAGGCATTGGTTGAGGGTGGAGGTCTTGGGGTCAAACCCCTCGAAAACTCCTTTTGGCAATGTATTGTTATATGGTGTAAATATATGTGATTTTGTTCCACCAGTTTAAAGGTGCTACTAGACGCGTATCCAAATGATATATAACCATGGATAGGTTTGGCATGGTCCTGCATATTTGGTAGACCCGCCAACCTTTCTTTTTCAAAAATTTGTTCACGGGCTATCCTTCGGCATTTTCTGTCTGCCATGTGGCAGCTTCTGATTGGGCCATGTGGAGGCCCCTCATTAGTCCACACTGCCACCTTCCAAGTCAACATGCCATATCATCATTCTAGGTCAGTCGTACGGACTGTATGGACTACCACGTGGCATGATCCGATTGGTCCACAGATTGGTCCAAAAACTCCAAAACCGGGTGACACGAGGTAGCCCCTAGTGTTGCCACATCATCATGCCATGTGTCACTTCCTTGCTCCTGCCACATGTGTTGTATGGATTCTGATGTTAGAAGTAAAGATGTTGACTCATCCCCAACTGACTGGGATAGGTTGACCAAACTTTGACAACGAATATCTTTCACTCTGTTTGATGAGTCGTTTGTGCCATTAGAAAGCTTGTGACGTGCTCTTCGCGATCATGCCATTTTCACTGAGTTTTGGGAACTTTGAATTTTTTCCCTTTCTTTATGTGCTGAAGCCATTCTAAGAATCTCGAGTTGCCTCTATGATTTCTAAGTTGTTCTTAGCCTTATTTGGATCCTTTTTGGATCAACGAGCTTGGACAAAAAAAAATCTGTATGACAAAGTATCTTGAAAAAGTTCGATAACGACATTGTACTCAACTATATTATTTGTAGTTTCCTTGATACAAACACCTCCAATGGACATCAGCTCATTAGTGGGTGAATAGATCACCCAAGTTGCGGAAGTGAGTTTCCACGTGTGTCGACTAGCACCGTCTACGAATCCAACATAAAATGACGACTCCCCTAGGATATACCATACAACATAAGAACAACCATTAACAATGCAAACAAAGAAAAAAAAATTAGATAACCTATGTACAAAATTTAAACCATATTCACAAGATAACTAGTACTTGAGTCGTGAGGCTCAAGCATAGTACCTTTTAAGGTAGAGCCCATTTCTTAGCTCTGGAAACAAATTACCCTCATAATCAGCTAGCTTGTAAGCCCCTTTTTTCCAATAAACGTCTTACTATATATGCACCATGATACAAGGGATTGAACTTTTATTCTTCTAATCCATCCTTATCCTAGTCATAGACCAAAACAAGGTTGCCTTTAGAGAACACCCTAGGATGAACCGACTTGTCGTATTGGGACTTGACACATTTTTTATGCACTTAATTTGCTAAAGATACATCTCGGCATTGTTCATCGAGATATTCCAAATAAACGAGGAGCTCTTCAAGATGAGTCATGTTAGAGAGGATCTCAACAACATTTTCTAGTAAAGGGATTTCACATTCAATCAACAAAACTGTTTCTACTACATAAACAAGTTGAAAGGGTGAGAATCCTGTTACAATTTTGATAGAGGTCCGGTAGGCCCACAATGTTGGATATAACATTAAATGCTAATTTTACCTGGTCGAGTTGATAGTTCTCCTTAAAATGGTTTTCAAGGATTTGTTAACATCCTCGAACTAACCATTAGCTTGAGGATAGTAAGGAGACAAATGCTCCTACTTGAAACCCAGTTTAGATGCTAATTCCGACATCATGTAGTTCTAGAAGTGATTTTCGTAATTAGTGACAATCTCTTTTGGAACCCTGAACCTAGCTATAACTTGATTAACTACAAATAGTGTTGTGGTTTCCCCATCATTAGTGAATGTCAGCATGGTTTTTCCTACTTTGTAAAGTAGTCAATTGCCACTATTATATATCGATGCCCCCTATACGAAGTTAGGTGGCATGTCATGAAATCTACCCCCCACTTCATGAAGGGGCTGACAATAATGACGGGAAATATGGGAGTAGGGTGTGTGCACATCGTTTTGGTAAATATTTGACAAGGATGACATTTCTTGACTACTTCGATGCAATATTTAAAGATCGTAGGCTAGAAATAACTGGCGTGCAAAATATTTTTGGTTGTTTTCAACCCTAATAAGTGACCACCACATGCTCTTCTATGACATTCATTCAACACTAACTCAGCTTCCTCATGATTTAAGAAACGACGTAGAATTGAGTCAACCCCTCGTCAATACAAAGTGTCGGTGATAATAAGGTAATTCTTAGCTAGGTGACGGACCTATCATCACTCGTCTCACGGGAAATGTGGAGGGAACTTTAGAGTTTGGAGATAAATGATGATATCCCGATACCAAGGATTGAATGAAGAGATGAGGAATATATACTCATCCGAAAATGAGTCACTAACTTCATTATCCTTAATATCTACTATAAAAACCGACATAAGTTCGGAAAAGACTAACGAATTCTTGGACTTGGCAGAGGAAAATCCAAATCAAACTCTTGAAGAAAAACAATTAATTTGTTGTACTTCCCTCCAATGATTAGTCGAGTCAAAACATACTGAAAATGATTAACATAGATGATGACAATTGTCTTTCTTAATAATATATAGTGTCAGAGATGCTAAAAAACATGGAATGTTGCTAAGGCCAGTTTCTTGACGTGAGAGTACTTTAGCTCAGGACCTAACAATGTGTGACTCAAGTAATAGATGACATGCTCTTGGATCTCATCATCCTCCTAAATGAAGACCATGTCAATCAAAGATTCAACTGTTGCAAGATATAGTAGGAAGTCTCGATTATAATCTAGGGGGATAATCAAGGGAGTGGATATGAGAGCCTTCTTCAATGCATGGAAAGAAATCTATGTTGACTCATCCCAATGAAAAGGAACTCCTTTCTTCAAAAGGCACAAAAAACCTTTTGTGATATTAGCATAGTTCGGTACAAAAGACCAAAGAAAATTCATCTTTCCCTGTAAACTTTGAAGTTGATGTATTGTGCATGGGGGAGGCAACTATGTAATTTCCCCAAACTTTAAAGGTTCAACCATGATAGCTTTAATTGAAATGATGAATCCTAAGAGACATCCCGACGTTACACAAATGATGCATTTGTGTGGACTCAAGTGAATTCTATAGTGACGACTTCTTTCAAAGACAAGGAGGAGGTGTAAAAGATGTTGCACCCTCTTATGTGAATGGGTGGTGAGATCATCCAAATAAGCCTCCACAATGTGCTTAAGGTTGTGAAAAGTGAACATCATGGCCCACTGAAAGGTGGCTCCAATGTTTTTAAGGCCAAAGGGAATATTCTTTTATGCAAAGTTTACCCAAGGAAAAATCAAGGTCATTTTATGTTGTTCCTCGAGGTAGATTTGTATCTGGTTATAACCAGAGAAACCGTCCATAAAAGAGAAAATATCACTTCACGTGCACTCGTCAAGTATTTGATCAATGAACGACATAGGGAAGTTATACTTGGGAGAAAAAAATTTCAAATCAAGAAAATCCATGCATACACGAATTGTGCCTTGTTTCTTTTCAACCGAGACGGGGTTGGACACCCATTACGCCAATGACACTAGGTAGATAAATCCAACTTTAAACAACTTCTCCACCTTAGCTTTGATTGTTTTTGCTTTCCTTGGGTTGATCGTTCATAAGTTCTGTCGAACAGGCTTAGAATTGTTTCATGAACGAATATTGTGTTCAACAATCTGAGGATATATGCCAGGCATTTCCTCATAGGACCAAAAAAAAACATCCCAAAAATATTTAAAAAGTGTGGTATACTGATGAATTTCTTCTTGAGAAAATTTTTCCCCTATAAAAACATTCTCGACAACATCAGGGGTTCTAGAAATGTTGATCAGGATAGTTTCTAATATGTGGACCATGTTCCCCTTGACATATATACCATTCTTAGCTAAGGGGTTTACCGTCTGACCAACACTTATACTCACAACTGACTTGAACTCTCCTCTTTCAACACGACTAATTTTGGGGAGGAAATACAATCTATGATGTATATCCTCCCATGGAATTTCATCTCTAGTCATTGTCTCAATGATAGCCTTGTCTAAAGGAAATACGGTTTTAAGATAGTATAGAGAAATTGAATAATTGTGAGCCTAGACGGGATCTGGAAATAGATAGTCCTCCTTTGTCTGTGCAGGAGTCTGATCATGGTTTCTAGTGGTGCACTGAATAGTCTGATAATAAATATCAGTTGTAGATAGTGGCATAGCCATCCTAGCATGTGTGTGACCATCGAATGATTCACACAGCAAGGGTAATACCCATGGATCTTGTAGATATGAAGTTCTAGATGATGTAACTCTTTTCACTAGAGCTAGACTATCTGACTTTTGAAAGTTGTCCAGGGTGACACGGATATAAGCTACTGGTGCTGGGAAATTAAAATTTCCCATGAGTGAAGGGAACATCCCAACAACAATACTTTTAGTTGTTGACTGAGAGTTTTCAATCTAGGGAATGGTGGATCCTAGATTTTCCACGGAGCTAGAGTAGTTAAAATGCATTTGATTGATAGTCATAATCCTTTCCTCACAGGGAGAGCATAAAATTTGAAATACTGATGAGACGATAGTTGTCATTGTGTAATTCCATCTCCTTCCCAATAACATATTATAGTCTAGTGGTGTGTCGACTACCTCTACTTCTATGGAAACAAACTTTCCTCCTAACTGGACCAGAAAAGATGAAATAATTTTGTGCATCCTAAAAGATCGTCCATCAAAATCGATTAGCAAAGTGGGAGAAGGTGTGACCTCTGGAGAGCCAATATCTTTTCAGTAGGACATAGACATGACACACATAGAAGCACCCTCATCAATGATGGTCCTCCTGATGATCTATTTTACATATACAACGCCAATATGGAAGGCTACATGATAAATAAGGAGAGACTTCACATTAGTAGCGTCGAACTTCATAGTGAGTGGGATGGAATAATCCGTCGCTCCAATCGTGGATAACAATGTGGTGCATTGCGCGGGGAAACTTTGAAGCACCTCTAAAGAAGACATCGCACACAACGTTTGAGCTAAGTCCTCAACAATCAAATAGTTGGGTGCATATTGAGCATTAGGGTTATGTGACGCTCGTTTGTACACACACTTTGGTATGTGAGACATTGTTTCCTTCTCAGGGTTTTCTATATGGAGAGGCCCCCAAGGATTAGAAGTTTCTTTTCCTTTCGTTGTCGACTTTGCATTACCATAATCATATTTTTTGGTCAACAGGTCTACCTCCTCTTATTTTAACTTTGAATAATTAACCATGTTAACGAAGGAGTAAGATTCATCCTGCAAGGGTGCATTAGAAGTGCCCCCCTTGCAGATTGGAAGTGGAAGAACCAACCTACATGTTTTGTCCTTGCATAAATGGATTTTGCAATACAAGAGGTTGTTGTTGTTGAAAATTTATTAAGCATTGGGCTTGTTCCATCTTTGATAATTAATGAGTAAGGTGATCATCCCCACAAATTAGCTTGCATACTTCACCTTCCTCTTTTCACTTTTTTCACCCTCAACATTATTATTATCTTTTTTGGTGTTGCCCCCACTACCCTTCTTTCCCTTTCCTTTCTTTTTCTCTCTAGGCTACTAAGTACCCTTTTGAGTCTTCGATTACACAGTGTGTATATACGAAGACTGATTAGTGAGAGTGGCCGACCTAGTGGTCGGATCGACCACAATTTTTTGTATAAAAATTGTTGCATCTGGTTAGAGACCATATTTTTGGCTTTTCTCTAAGAGGAATCGACAATGTCATCACCATGTGGTCTTGAATTCGGTTTTTCCAAGTCGATATTCAACGGGGGTGACTTGGGCATGATCGCGTAAAGAATACCTGATTGAGAGTAAATCAATTATAGTTTTTGTGCTCTAAAGATTGCCTGCTCTTCTATAAACACTCTTGAAGTGGCTACATCCTTAGAAATATAAGGAAGAAGTGACTTAAGGAACCATTCTAAAAGAAAATCTAGAGGAATCGTGGCTTTATTCAAGCTCTTCCACCTCCTCCACTCCCAAATATGTTCGAAAATGTGTGTGGCATTATCTTGTTCAAAGTTTTCCAAACGTTTTGTACCAACATCATATCGGACAGGGAGTTGGAAGTGGTTGATAAAAACCATGGAAAGATCACCAAACATTGCATACTTATACCTCTCCAACTCTATATACCATTTCATGATGACCCTAGTGAGGGCATGCTAGAACAATCGTAACTAGATGGAGTCATTGTTTAATGAATTGGACGAGCACAACAAGTGAAACGTCGTTACGTGGTCTTGTCGGTCTTCACCACCTTTTCCTTCGAACTTTGGTATGTCTGAGGGTAGTTTGGTGGGGATCGCAAGCTATCTTGGATCATGTGAATCAATTCATTCACCAACTTAGACAAATATGGGAAATAAAGAATTGCAAGAAAATGTATCTTAGGTTTCATCATCGATTGATTAGCAACATGAAAAGAAGGTCTTGGATTGTAACTAGCACCAGGTTTCCAGGAAGAGTTTGTCGATGGACCAAATATTTGGGTAAAACTTTGTTGGATATATTTGAATGGAGGATAACCTCCACCCATTTGATTTTCGGATGGAAAAACAAGGTTTCCCCCTACCAAACCTCCTTACGAAGGAACTATCCCTTGCATGGGGTTATAATGACCGAGAAAGGGCTTCCCTGAAGGAATCCCTTAAGAAGGGAAAGACCCTTGCATGGGATTCCACTAATCTTGAAAGGATTTCCCCCTTGTCGACACTCTGGATGCAGAAAATGGATTACTCCTAAATCCACTGTATAATGTGAATGGAGTAGAAGTGTATGGAATGATAGCAACAACTATATAAACACCCCATCCCCCGAAGGGATTAGGACCAGAATACGTGAATTCCCTACTCCCAATGGATGGGAACAATGGAGGAATGTGACATCCACCCTAAGGGATTGCTTGGTAGGGAGTTGAAGAACTCCCCACACCAATGTTATAAACTTGGGACATTGACTGGGAACCAATCAATGCATTAAGCATGCCCATCGATGACATAACGAATGAGAAATTGTTTTTTGTCGATGACAATGACATGTTTGCACCCATAGAAAGAGTAGAACCAATGATCAACATAGTAGTGCTATTGATCGGAGTGGCTATGGTGGAATTAACCACACTATTCGTTATGTTAGACATACCAGGAGGAAACATTTTGTTGGTGACTATTGCCAAAGTGGAAGTTGTGGGGACTCCCTACCCATACACTTGTGGAGTGTCATCCATAACAGCCTAGTGAAGAGGGATACTATCAGTAAATTTCGATCTAGGCGACAGAACTTTCACCACAAGTGATGGGAAAGTTCTGGTTAGAGGAGGGTTATAAGATAAAGTCTATTCTTCAACTCCGAGATCTTCAATAGTTACAACCTTTGGTTCCAAAGAATTAACTTCTGAGAGTTTCGTGGTTGAGATCTCGACTGGACCAGTCAGTACAAAATTACTGGATTGGTCGAGACGATGCCTTAATGGAGGCGGGGGAGAATTATTTCTAACCTCTTCTTCTGGTGGAAGACCTTGAATTCTCCTCGATCTACGATATGATTGGTCAACCACTTTGAGTTGTCAACTCTGGGCGACCGCATACACGCCTTCCTAAGAAAGTCTACAATCATTAAGAACACCACTATAAAAATCCTAAATGGAAACAATAGACATAGATGACCTCATTATATATAGACTCTAGTGGATTAGGTACTGAGTTCACAATAGTCACAAGGTAGGGTAAGGGTCTTCTGAATGGAGGGATGGGTTGATGGAGTCTCATGGACCAACGAATGAAGGAATGAGACATAGTTATCTCAACCTCCATTGACTAGCCTTGTTCAGTACAAGTACCCACGATTTAGGGGGCACCCTCCAGTAGCACTGAAAAGTGTGATATAAAATCTGCCACAGGTACCACGACAAACCCCTGTAGTCACCTCTGAGATCCCTAGGAATGGCCACTATGTCACCAACTTGCAATCAGTGTTTGGGGGGTACAATTGATAGCTAGGATCGAACATATGAGCAGGGTAACTAAGCCCAAAACTCTTCCAAAGTAATTCCTACAAAAGGGACAATGCCACTTCAGAAAAACTCAAACTAGGTCAAAAATTTCCAGAGGAATGACACCGAAAGGGTCAGTGTCACTTCAGGAAAAGCTCAACCAGGTTCAAAATTTTCAGAGGATCGACGCCAAATGAATTAGTATCACTTCAGGAAAAGTCCCTAATACACGATCTCTCCACTATGCTTAGTTAATCTTTGAAGGGGTATCTCCTCGACTATCCTTTGCGCGACCTCGTGTTTATATCCTATGTTAGAGGAGGATCTCGACTATACTTATATGACAATTGGATTTAAGCTCTCCCTATATTAGACTCCTACATTTTTTTTATGGCCTTGGAGAAATTAATTCTCCAACCTAAACCAAGGCCCTAGCATGTTACTAGACTTTTCACCCTACAAAATGAAAATTTCTAATAAATTTTATTTATCATTCATTTTATGGGGCTCTTAGTTACACAAAGAAGTACGAATGAATATTAGATGATGTTTTGACAGACCCAAAGGAAAACACTTTAAGAACATAAATCAAAATGTGGTTTCTTCACTAAAAATGAGAAGTGATAACAACGCTTCAGATAAACAAACTCTTTTATTTTATACTTTTGAAAATGAAAGCAATACCTTTTCCTTGTATGAAAGATTTTGAATCACTTTTAATGCAACCTAAAATACTTTTTGAAGGCAATGCAAAATAAAATGMAAAAAAATTGCAARCATGGCTTCTTTTATTTTATGGAAGGCTACTGTAACCAAAATCAACAACTATCAAAACAAACAAAATGCCTAAAGACCTGAATGTTAGTAAACAAGACTCCTTTCCTRAAAATTTCAAAGGCAAGGGATCAAGAGAACGAATAACTATCAATCAAGTTGTTTTTSTCTTTTATGTTACTAAAAGAAATGGAATTCAAATGAAAATGCAATTTTTCTTTTTCTTTTATGAACAAAGGGAAGTAGGTAAATAAGAAGAAAGAAAACAATCAAAAACCATATAAGCACAACAATCAAACCTGAAACTGACCCTAGCAGTTCACAATTGACCTCTCAACTAATCTAAAGAACTTTAAAAGAAAAAAGACCAAACTAACTAAAATAAATATCTTTCATATTATTCAAGAGTTTTCAGAGACTCTACATATCAAACAAAGGAAAAATCCAATCCAGCAGGCTTAGATTATCTTGAAAGACCAAACTACATCCTCCAAAGCTAAGAGAAAAAGGCTAAAAATTCAAATTTTACACAGATCTGCAACTATGTACACTAGGACTAGAGGATATCTATGGGTCATACAAAGGAAAAGCATAGATATCCATGACTCATCCAAATCCAAAGTGCAGATGAACCCATAAAATTTGAAAAAATAAAAGAGCCAACCCAAAAGGAGGCTTCCAGAAACTCAGGACAAAGTTTCTAGATGGAAAATGCTTTGAAAAGAAAGTCTAGAAAATAGGAAAAAGGTACAGAAGTAAAAAACAACACAAGACACCCTGAGACTGACCCAAAATAGGAGAAGACATCCCCAGTATGGTCACCAATTTTGTGATGGGATTTTTCCCCTGTGACCTTGTGTCATGTCACAGCAAAGCAAGACCATATATAAAAGACAAAAATCTACCCTCACATACAACAATGCTATGAAAATAATGACTACTTAAGGAGAGAGAGAGAGAGAGAGAGAGAGAGAGAGAGAGAGAGAGAGGCCTCACACCTTGTGTCCTACATCTTATGTCAATCCTTTCTCTCCACCTTCAATGTTGCAAATGATCTCCATAGGTATCAACCTGCAAAAGAAGACCAAATTTTTTGTTGCAACAAGGTAATTATAGATTCCAATCATACATATAACATGAAAATATTCCAATATATGAAGAAAGTTAACATAAATCAACAAATTGAAATCGATTTACACATGTATGGGGGAAAGAGAACTCTTTTATTGAAAACGGTAAAAATGAGTGGTTACAATCTGACTCGAACCGTCGACACTGCCTTGAAGCCAACTACCCAAGTTCCTCTAATGGTCCTTCAAGCATAAAATCAACATGATGGCCCTTCTTCGGATGACCCAATAGGGATAGGATCACACCCTATGGTCATATAAGGAAGAAGAAGGAGTACTGGAAAGCAAGTTCTAGAACAAGGGGATGTTAGGATGAAGGGAGATAGGGAAGCTTGCAATTTCAACAACTTAACTTTGCACCTTGGTTGTCCTCCTAATCCATTCCCTTAAAGGTGCATTTATACCATCCTCAAGTGGTTGAGGTGGTTGAATTCCATTGTTTACAGGTTCAGGGGAATTTGGGAACGATCCCAACCAAAAAACCCACTCGAAAATGAAAAATTATTTTATTTTTCACATTTTGTTAGGGCATCTGTGGGTTCCACACTAGAAAAGCGCGAACATCCACGGGTTGCACACTAATGACCCATGGTTGACAATAATTTTTTTTTTAGATGAAACCGATGCAAGAGGATGGGATCTAGATTTTCAAGCTAGGGATAAGGATTAAGCCAACTCACAAATGCAGATGATGTGGCAAATTGTGGTATTAAACCTCTTCAATATAACAATTGTCTAGTCATGCATGCAAACACCACACTTAATGCTGACACAAGGTTTCAATATTCTTATTTCTTAAGGTAGAAGGTGACTAAGATATTGATCAACCTTCAACAAGAAACAAATCTTGATAGGAAGCAAATTTATATCTATGTTTATTGCATATTCTCTTCACTAAAACTACCTATACATATTGCAAKGATCACCATCACCACTACCTATTTTGTCCAATGTGAATGGTATTGGAAGAGAACTTGTGACAAGACTAATTAAGGTTTGTAGTCTTTCAAATATAGAACACTATTATAATAATTAATTATACAACCAAACAATCACAATCATTAAATATTTCTTGTAGATATTAATAGGAACACACATATCCATCCAATGCATTAGAAACTTCTACTATGTGGCAACCTTATTAAAAGTCTTGCATTAATGGGTAGAACTTTGTAGCTCCATCATCATGAAAACAAAKTTTACTATGGATTTGGAAAGAACATTGTATCATTGTCTTCCTCCTTGTCTTCATCATATAAATTCAATTGKCTCTCCACTCTAATTGAAGAATAAAAAGAACTGCATATCATTTTTTGAAAATAAATTATATTATCTTTAGAGAATTTATGTTGAAAGTTGTTATCGTTACCACCACTGATCAAAATTAAACTATTCCTATCCCTTCTAAGGGGTTCAAACCTATCCTAGAAGGGTAATTCAAAAAACACCCTGAAAAACATGTAAATATTTGAAATCACTTGTCATTTATGACAGACACCAAATATTATAAAATTTCAAAAGAAGGTTCTCATTTTCAACAACTCATCAATCTTAGTTCCAACTCTTGGATGCTCAATGAGCATTATACCTTTCATATTTTATGAGGATGGATGTGAATCATGAGAAGGATTCATGATTCAACATATATTACTTTCCTTTGACATCTAAAAATTAAAATCATCTCTATTCTTGTTGGCTCTCATATATCCCCTGATATGATGTCATCTTCCACAACATAAAATCCATCACAAAGCTCATGCCTATATAATCTTATCATGGTATTGGCATATCAAACATTTTGAGTGTCACTTAATATAATCTCCAAGATAAGCTTGGACAAATCATCTTTTTGAAACCCCACTTGAATTTGTGTGCTATGTGCATTTTTTTATCCTTGTCGATATGATAATTGGCATGACATTTAATCTCTATAATTAATGTGTTCAAATCCCACACTTGTCATAATGTCATTTTTTTTGTTATCTTTGCCTCCTCTCTTGGTTTTGCAAAAAGCATAACAATTAGTCATGTGTGTAATTTGCAATGGCATTGAAAACCTATTAGCAAGATTCACTACAAATGTGTGGTTCAATGACAATTTTGAAGAGAAAACAATAAACATCAATTGAACCCAAGGAAATGAGGTAATATCACTTTCAGATTCATGTTCATGTATTTCATCTCTCTAAAAGCATCTAACATGTTGACAAATCTAACATGGTTATAACATTGTTATTTAATATTTTATTATTATTTAAGAACATTTGTTGGCCTCTCGACCACTTAGTATGTTGCTCACAACATCATTGTTATTGCAATAGATACTTAGGGGGGAAAGCACATAATTAATACTTGAATGTAAATCTATCGATGATGCATTGATCTCATATAGGTTTTGTCAAGCTCATTGTAAAGATAATGCACATTTTTTCTTTGTTTCATGGAAAAATTGTGTTAATAATTTTGTTTGGAACAAAAAAAACGCCATTAATATTAGTGATAATTTGTATATTATTGATTCGATTTATGTATGAGCCTATGCAAAATAGACCTTATCAACATCACAAAACCTAAAATTGGAATTACAACAATGAGAATTATGATCATGTTCTTTCAATTTTCTGCATCACCAATTCCTTAATCCTTTGACCATTCCCCTTTCCCCAATTTTATGTATCTTTATCTACAACACTCCTCCTTGTTTATAAAAACATTGACATCAACGTGATGATACTTCAAGTGTCAAATGTTTGAGAATGCTCCTTAGATCTCTTTCCCTTTGCTTCATCGCAAGCCCAAGAACAATAAGATATATCATTTACAACTTTAATGCTTGGAGCAACATTTTTTTATGCATGGGTGGGATTCTTAAGTAAGATATGGAGAATGTAACATAATTTATGTTATCCTTAGATCTATGCAATGGAGATTATGCTCTAACATCCACTCTATCACACATTTTTTGCATGGTTAGACAAATAGAGTGAGCAATCAATGTCCTCAATAAGAACTACATACTCGGTGGTCTTTATGAGAAATTTGTTTTAGCTTTGTGTTTGCATCAACCTTAAGAATATTCAAATTATGGACCTCTAAGCCTACGTAATAAGAAATGGGTGCAATCATGCTAAGTTGGCGTGTTCCTAGAGCCCTATAAAGCAAGTATGCTCTCTTCATGGTTTTTATAGTGTTTAGATAGAATTATCGGCTTTCAACAAAGCTCTCTATGTCTAGGACAATTTCTCCTTTTCTAATGAGATTTACAACAAACATGACTCTCATGGTCAAGCATGATTGTTATATGCTTGCGATATGAACCTAAGTTGTAATGATCATTCATCATATGGGTACACAGAACAAATCCTCTTATATGGGTGTCCACAAAAAAGTTTGATTTTGACATTACATCTAAAACTTTACATTCTCATTTTTAACACTTTGAAACTCCTCGAAAGAAAACAAATATTGCTAGGTGTTTATGAATTTTATTTATTATTTATAACATACATATATAACTCATAAGAATGTTTCATTTAAAATTACAAAACAATTTTTATTTTTATTTTTATTGAAATTACAACTTATCTATTGGGAGGTTGGTTAATTTTTAACATTGTGAAAATTGTAAAAAATTGGAAGGGCAATATTTTATTTTCAAATGTGTACTTAAGTTACTCTTGTCAATTAAGGTACAACTACTTTTGCAACTTTTCATTATGGAAGGGTTCAATGAAAATATACCCTTCAACTAGAAATAAAAGGTAACCCTTCAAATTTGATAATTGGCTACCGAGAGCATTAAGCACCAGCCAATCATTAACTCATTACTTGGTATATCTTGTCCTTTGATACACACTATTCACCATCAAATAGACAAGATGAAGAGGCGCTTTGCCAATGATTGACTCACGACATGATGCTTAATGTTTTCCCACTCCTATTTTTAATTCTCATATTCTTAGTAACACCTATATTGTACCACCTATATTATTGATGAAAGTACATTAGCCATCCAATTAGGCCACTCATCCGAGGACTGAGTTGAGTTGGTTGTTGAGCTTTGGTAGCTTGGGTTGATGACAACACTTTTCCTTCCGTAGGCATCCTGGTCAGTAGATTCCCTCCTCCATCTGACAGACTTGATTGCTGCGGTCTGTGGGAGAGCCTGGGGTGATGTGAGTTCCTTTCGACCCACTATCCTCTCAGCCATTGGATCGTTTCCCCTCGTTCACGGATATGCATCGAGTTTAATGGGGCCCCATGGTCATCAACCACGTGACCATGTTTTTCCAAGTTGATTAAGGTGGCGGGGCCATTCATTTGTGGCCTTAATTCACATTAAATGTGGTACGTTTGAGGAGAGCCACTTGGCACTGGCACGCCTTAAGAGGTGTTACCTCTTCATCTTTACGAGGAACTTGTTGCACTAGTTTGTGGAACTTTAAGAGGGGAAATTAATTGAAGGGACGACTCTGTCATGAAAGGGGTGCTCGCTGAATAGAATTGTATAAGTGGAACGTAGAATGTAGAGTGAATAAGAAAAAGAGCTTGGATATCTAGGAAAGAAGGACACAGTGACAATATTTTCTAGGTAGAATTGTGGAGAACTAAAGAAGTTAATGATGAGAGAAGAAAGGAAACTCTAGTGTTGTTGTTGGGTGGAACTTCGAGGAGAACAACATAAGAGCCTACTCTTAGCAAAACAACCAATAAGAAGAAGAACCGACAATTGGAAGTGGAAGGTAAATGACTCCCTTGCTTTTATGGAAAACCCACTATAATTTTGTGTGTTGAATGTAATCACAACGAAGATTTAGATTGCTGGGTAACCTATAAGATAGGGCTTGGCCTTGTGGTTGTTAATTGTGACATGGTTTTAAGTATTAATTGATCTAGCAACAAAATTCATGTCACAAGCACTATAATGTCAATTATCAAGACAATTTAATGCATAAAAAACCATGTTGTGGTATACTTCCTTTTCTCGATTTTTGTGCATGCTTGTCTTTATTTATGAGTTTCCAATGTGAGATGTGTTTTGGTGATTGAATTTGTAGTAGGTAGTGGCATGTTCTAGTCTACATCATTGCACAAATTGGTAGCTAAAAAAATTGATTCCCACTATAAATTACAGCTCTAGCAAAGAGAAGGGAGTTTCGGTAAACATTGTTTTTTAGAACAACTCCAATGTTTGTTGGGTAGAGTTGTAGGTGGGGGGAAAGAGAACAACTCCAACTAGTATTTGATTAGACATTGTTAAGAAATTGAAGGTGCACACAGTAAAGGGAATATCCGCACCACGAGGTAGAGAAGTTTGAGCACATTTGGAATCTACTTGTGGGTGATAAAAGCCTTTAACCCTTGATTTCTCTTTGTGGAGAAGAACCCATTATAGTTTTGAACATTGAAGGGAGGATTTTAAAATTTGTGAGTGCTTAAAGGAAAATCCAATGATCAAAGTCAGTGGGTAGTCTAGTTGTCAAGAGAATCCCAAGGAAAGAAATTCTAGTGAAGTGGTAGTTAGGGAGAACTATTGTAAGGGGTTTGAGTGAAGAAAGCGAGCAAAAAATAAGGATAGCTCCAACCATCAAGTTGGGTAGAGTTGCAAATTCAAAAGGAGAACATTGCACATTGCAAGTGCAAAGATGGAATTTAGAAGAAGTATAATGACTCAGAACACCGAGAGAAGAAGATATTGTGAAGAAGAGACCTTAGAGTATTTAAGGAGATTAATGGTTAGGTTAGAGAACTTGGAATCATCCCAAGGAACCTATCAAAAGAAGGAATAAAAGAAGCTAGGTAAAGAGAAAACCCTTAGAGGGGATAAGACTTTGAAGACTTCAAATGGGAAAAGAAAATCTTCTAAGGAGGAGGAGGTTATGATTGTTGATTTTCCAGTGGATTCAACCCTTGGTATGCACAAATACCATGTCGATCTTTTACCACTCTACTCAACACTCGATAGTTAGCTCAAAATAAAATCACTTTATATACTAAAAGCACAACTAAGTAATCAACTAAACATGCAGCGGAAACATAAACAAGGAAACCAAATCAAGCACACATAAACACCAATATTTTCAGCTTAAAACCCTTGTAAAAACCTTGGAGGGAAAACCAATTCAATGATGATTTTATTAATTTCAAATCAAGGCTCCCGTAAGAGGGAAAATGGCTCGTTGATAGAATTATACACTGCAGACAAACCGAGTAATTTCTATGTTGTTTTATGACTCAGTACCAACGCATTTCCTGAGGCATACATGATTTATCCCACTGTGAACGATGTATATATGTGACTTTCTACACCATGAATCGCGTATCCGTATAAAAAACCCATATGACTAGCTCCATACAATCTGATTCTTCCCTATGGATTTTGTCCTTTGAAACTGACCTATGGTTGCCTCTGCTCTCTCTCCTCCTTAACCTGTATGACCTATCCAAAATATTGAATCACGGTCCTTTGTGATCCAACCCTCTGATCAACACTTGAATAAAATATCTTCACCCAACCTATGAGATCTCCTCACTCTAGTGTAAGCAAAATTCATTCTTTGCTCCTACACTCCTTACACTATAAAAATTCCTTCTTTGCTCCTACACTCCTCACACTAGCAAAAGTCCTTCTTTGCTATCCTCAACCTTAGTCTCTCACTTTGATCTCCTATCAAAAGTTTCTCAATTTGACCCCTCATCAAAAGTTTCTCACCTTGACCTCTCATCAAAAGTCTTTGACTTTAATCTCCTATCCAAAGTCTCTCACTTTGATCTCCTATCCAAAGTGATTTCTCATTTACCCCATCCTTACTTTAATAGTCATGAGTTACAATCTATTTCTAATCTCCAAAGTGATCTATGGTTGAGGTTACTTCTCACACTCACTTAAGATTTATATTACATGTTGCATGCTAAGCATGTTCCTTAAATAACTCAATTACCAATAAAAACACTTTTACTTTAATTAATTCCTTTTAACTAAAGTAAACTCAAGACTAGAAGATTTTTTGACGACTTCCACATGCTAGACACATGCCAATGCAGAAGTACTTGTCTAATGCTACCACAAACATCAACACTCCCTCTTAGCAAGGAAGGTACTTCTCCCACCTAGAGTTGGCTCAATCTTTGCTACCAGATCTGCTACCATGCCTGCTCTCCAATATACCTGATTGGTTGCTCCCTCTGACACATAATCTATCTCTACCATGATGGTATGACCTATCTCCAAATATTCACTACCTCTGAACATGCTCCTAGAAGTCCCTTGCTCGTGAGCATCCTACATGGCCATCTCGTACCATGACTCCTTCTTGATAGGCTTGGAAGGTTGCTCCTTCCCACGTTGACCTGAAAGTTGACTCTCTCTGAGCTGCTTAACCTTCAGAGCTACCTACTCCTTGTTCTCTACCACTCTGTTACTTGCCACTACTCATATAGGATGGACCTTTATCCTATACAAGTTGCTCTCTCTAACTCCAAAGACAACTGCTTTGTCTCAGTTGGATCTTATGGGCATGATGAGCACTTGTCCATCTCTGAATAGGACCTCATATCCCTTCCTCTCAATCATTGAGACTGAGATCACACTCCTCTTGAGTTTTGGCACCCAGAGCACTTCTTGCACTCTCAAAACACCTCTTGAATACATCTAGAATGGAACTGTTCCAGATCCCTTCACTGCATGCTTGGTCCCCATACCAAGTTCCACATGCATCTCTAATTCAAACTCTATGAAGCTCTCGAGCACCTCTCGTTCTCCTATCATATGACACGTGGCTCCACTATCTATCAACCATGCACCATCTAATATAGTGCCCAAGGAAGTTTGGGAAACAAGTAAGAACTTTGTCTATTCAAACTTCTTGGCAAACTCATCCACTTGAGCCTTTGCCAATGTAGCTACATCTGGATGCATTTCATTCCCCCCCTTCTTCATGTGTGGAAATTTCCATACATAATTTCCAAACTTGTGACATGCAAAGCACTTGAATTTGTGCATGTCCTTCTTCTTCTTTCCATCTTGAGTGATAGACTCTCCACTGGAAATCTTTTTGAACTTGACCTTCCTTTCCTAGTTGGAAAGAGTAAAGTTATCTTCATGGGTACTCTTCAAACCATCCCTCGACTCTAACTGAGTATCATATTGAATACAACCAATCCATAGTCTATCAAACCATGGCATTGTCTCTTGTGCACAAATCCTTTGTGTTGATATTGTTGTGCATAGGTTGTAAGACCCTAGGTTCGATTTATCTATGACCAACAAAACCCACCAGACACCGGCTCTTTCGACATCACCTGCTTGTGTAGATGAAGTCTCACTCAAGGTATCTATTGGGACTGTGAGAACAAGGCTTCTGCAGTAGTAAGGGAATCGGAGGAAAACATTTGGTTCATTCTACCTTATTACGTCTATGCACATGATTCTATTATATTCAATATTAACTTACTTATGATTTAGATTCCTATAATCAACACATTTCTGATTATTACATAGATTCGTTTTGGTCATAGTCATGAACATTGCACCATATTTAACCATAAGACAAATCTATTCTATGAGGAATACAAATAGAATTCATAAGCACACATAGAAAGACAGACAACACAAGATCCAATATCATCTCTTTAACCTTCCTTTATTCATTCTTCTCACCAACAGACCGTTACATTCACAACCTCTGGAACTCGACATTTAACAAAACATAACATCACTGAACTTACATGGAATTGAACCTATTGGAGAACCAACCATATGGACGAACCCAACCTTCATAGAGAGAACCCCTAATCTCCCAACACATTACATATTTATACAGAAATCTAGGGATAAAACCCTAGTCTATTCATCCCAAAAATACCCCATTACAATGCATGGCCAACTCAGTTAACTAGTTGTTCGACTGCTTTCTTCTACTTTTCAATTTGCATGCTACTTTTTTATTGTTCTTCTATCTATGGAATGTTGTGTTGTCATCCTTCTATCATGCTTTATTCTCTGTTGGCTTTATTCTTCTGTCTATGTGTTGTCTTGCTTCTTCGCACTTACCTACTCCTGCACAATGTCCTCTTGGATGCGTCTCTGTTGTGCACCCTCTAGATTTTCTTCTTCTTCCACACATTTTTCCTATACTTAGGATTTTTCCCAAAAAATGTATCAAAACTACCTGTCCAACAGGCCCCCAACAATCACCTTTGCTTCGTTCCGATCCACTTGGGCATGTTTCCTACTCTTCCATGCTGAAATGAAGTTTTGAGAGGCAGGCTTTGCTACCTCCACCTCTTTGATGATTGTGGCCTCTGTTGTTGTTATCTCCTCTAATCCTTGCATGATCAAGTTTGTAAGTTTGTCCTCTCCTTCAATCACTGCCTGCTTGACCTTACCCTACACCGTGGAAAATTCTCCAATGACCCTCATTGCTTCTTCTAGCAGTGGTACTGGTCTCTGTTGAAGGATCTTTGTTTGATCCCCCATTCTCTCCACTTCTACTTGTGCCTGCTACTGAGCCAAAATAAATAACATACGCTCCACTGGTGGCAGTGTAGGCTCCTTTTTCTGCTTCTTGGTGCGCTTGTTCTTGTGCATCTCTTAGCTTGGCCTCTACGACCTTCATCTTCGGGTCTTCTATCAATTATTTCCACACTTGCGCATTATCCTCATAGAGTTTCACACATTCTCCCTCTATCTTCTTAATGTTTGCAACTGCTATGGTTACCATTCTCTCTTTGCCTTCATGCACCTCTAATAGAAATCCTGGCATACTCTATAGTTTTAAGTCCTCAATATATTCCCTAAATCCCTTAATGACTTCACCAATATTCAACAGTTCCTCCTTCATAGTAGCTTCTACTACTAGGGGAACTTTTGCTACTTCCTTATACAATTTCTAGATGACTTCTTGCGTCTTTGATGTCATTCTTCGGGCTTCATCATTTTTTCTTCAATGTTTTCCCAACCTTCTCCCTCTGTTCCTTGTTCATTTTGTGGTGTGCTTCCTCACAATAAGCCTTAAAGTTTCTTCCTTCTCCCTCTTGAAGGCCTCTTCCTGCATGATATTGGCCTAAGTCCAGACGATGGCATTTGGGTTGTGTTTCCCATGGAGAAGGCATCATTTCTATCAGGAGAAATAATTTTGTTAAGCCTCCTAGTCCTGTAATCATCTTCTCTGTCGATAATCCGCTAAGGTTTCTTGATCATGATACCATTCTCCTCCTCATCTACGCCTCTTGGATAGTCCTTAGGCACCAATTTGGGCATCGTATACGAGACCAATTTTCAGGAAACCTCTCTTTTAGTGGGATCCTAATCATTTTCCTCCTCATTTACTCACTTGGAGCATTCATAACTCCTGAACCTATTACCTCCTCCATTCAAATCTGCATGAAAAGTTACTTCGAAAGCGATGCGATCTCCTAGACCTGATACGCTCTTAGCACACAAGTATTTTTCCCTAGCTAGATCTTGGAATATTTGTTCATCGGTAATGTCATGATCCACGAACTTGAGGCCGACAATGTTGCCAAGCATATCTCCTTCCCTACTCACCCTAGGTGGGACCGGTGGTACTGCTAGTGGATCTTTCCCCATTCGTCTTGGGTGACATGTTCCTTAACTGATGATGTGTCTGTTCTCTGGTAGTTTTATCTCAACTCTATTCTCCAATTCGCTCGGGTTCTCTCTATTCACTCCTACTTATATGCAACAATGATTTACACTTAACGATCTTTTGTTGTTCTTGTTCTTTCATGTCAATCGTACCTGTATCATCCCATCTTAACTAACTTGTCCCATCCACCACTATGGTTGATGAGTTTTTCCATCATTGCATCTTGATTACCAAATCCATCGTGTGATTTTCCCCTCATACTGTTGGTTTGTCGTGATTCTTGACAAATTTTACCATTTAAGACTTATACGGTGCTTTTATGACATGTCACTCCTGCTTCATAACCATCATTTTCGTGCTGTAATGCTTTTAACCTTGTCATTGCCAAACTACGTAGTGGTTCTTTGTTGAGTTGTGTACTTCACAATCTGTCTCGTCTGTGTATTGTCTCTTAAATTGGCACAATGATATTCTGATGTGTTATGACCATTCCTTTTGCACAAGTTCTTATGCCTTGGTACTCGAACACTCTTTTTCTTTTTCCTATATCTAATTTTTATTTGATTTTTTCCCTTTTTCTACTTTTTATTTTCTTTTCCTTATTTTTCCTTCCTACTATGGTACAACTACTATAATACATGTGTTCTAGCACAACCCAGATTACTACGCAAAGTGTCGACCGTCTCGATAGAGTTTTAGCCGACTTCCATTCACCATTCCTTCAAAGACTTCTCCATTCAAGGATTCCAACCGTGCAACACCTGTCTCTGTTACTTGTTGAATCACATAGGGTCCTAACCAGTGCATTCTAAACTTTCTCGGATGTTGCATAAACTTACTGTCATAAAGTAGTACTAGATATCCTACTTGAAACTTTTTATGTTTAATGTGTCGATCATGCCAAGCCTTCTCTCTTGCTTTCTGAACCTACTGATGGAATCCTGCGACAAACCACTCTTCCTCAAGTTGTACTAACTACTCCAATCTCTCCTCTATCACTCCAATGTATGATAGCTAAGTGATTGTTGCAATGCACAATCTAGGTAGAATAAACTCCATTGACACTACTGCTTCTTTGTCATAGACCAACCTGAAATGTGTCTCTCCTGTCAGCTTCATACTTTTCATCTTGTACACCCATAACACTGCAGGAAATATTAAGTCCCAATCGTCTCTCCCTACATTGCAAATATTTGTCAAGGCATTCTCCAAGACCTTATTAAAATCTTCCACTGTTCCATTGGCCTAAGGGTGATATGGTGTACTCTTTTGATGATGAATATTGAACTCCTAAGTCAATGTTGCAATTGTTTTGTTCAGAAAGTGTGTACCTTTATTATTGAGTAATATACACAAACATCCAAACCTTGTGACTACTTTCTCGAATAGAAACCACGCAACAGTATCCACAGTACAATCTATAACTAGTGTTGCTTCTTCCCACCTTATCAAATACTCTGTCGTGGTGATGATATACCTTGCTCATGATCTTCTTGATTTTGGGTTGATTGGCCCCACAAAGTCTATGGTCCATTTCTCAAATGATTGCAGCGTAACCTATGGATTCAAAGGCATTCCATCCCTCCTAGATGGCTTTCCCACTTTTTGGCATACATCGCATGACTGACAATACTCCTTCGCATATTTGTGAAGTGTAGGCCACCAAAGCCCTACACAAAATATATTTTATGCAGTTGCTCTCCCTACATAATGTCCTCCAACAATTCCATCATGTTCTTCATCAAGTATCATCGACCTTTCGTGTTCCTGCACACAACATCTCAACATTCCATCTGCACCCAACTTCTATAGATTCCCTGCAATCAACTAATAATATGTTGCTTTCACTACCATTTTCTTCTTCTACGCTACTATCATCTCGGATGGGGCCATACATGTACTTAGAAACTTCACAATGTCCGAGAAGTAATCATCCACCATCCTTACTGCAAATAATTTAGCATCTGGGAAGCTATCATCTAAATTGTCTGCATATTCACCTGTCAATATACGTGATAGATGATATGGTCCTACATTCAACTTCCTTGGTTTTACTACAACCTCAAAGTCATATTCCTGAAACAATAATAGCCATCTGCATATTCTCCCCCCCAACACTAACTTGTTGACTAAGTACTTTAATGCAGAATGGTCTGTATCCATCTTAAAGTGAGACCCCAATAAATAATGCCTGAACTTATGTAGTGCATAGACGATTTCCAATCCTTCTCGTTATGTGGTTGTATAGTTCTTCTTTGCTATATACAACTTCCTTCTTGCAAAACTAATTGGGTGATCTATGTATCCTTCCCATGGTTGGGACAATACTGTGCCCAATGCTATGGATGATGCATCTACATGTACATGGAACTCTTTGTCCCACTCTGGAAAGATAAAAATCAGAGCAGTTTCTAGTGTCTATTTCAAGGTGTCCAACCCATTATTACATTCCTCATTCCATTGAAACTTTGCTTCCTTCTTCAGTAACATTTCCATGGGTGTTGTGATCTACATATATCCTTTGATAAATTTCCTCTAATAACATGTATGACCCAACGTTTCCCTCAATTGTTTGACTGAAGTAAGGGGTTCTAACTCTAGAATGACTACGATCTTAGATGGGTCTACTAATAGTCCTTGTTTTCACTCTACATGTCCCAACAGAATTCCAAACGGTGCACAAAAGATACACTTCTTTAAGTTCAATGAAATATGACACAGACTGCACCAATCCAACATGAGCCTAAGAAATTATATATAATCCTTCACTATATTGAACATCATCCAATCATCCAAGTAGACTTCTAGGAATTTATGGATGAATGCCTTGAATGATGCAACCACTACCCTTGAAAACACCTCAGGGGCATTCTTCAATCCAAATGGCATAATTGTATACTAATAGCTCCCCCACTCCATTCCAAAAGTGGTCTTGTGTCAATCCTCTTGCGCAATTCTTATCTGATGATACCTAGAGAATCTATCTATAAAAGAATACGTTTCCTGACCTCCTACATTCTCCAGTACCTCATCCATGAATGGTGTTGGGAATGGGTCAAGTAAGAACACATCATCCAACTTCCTTAGATCCATGCAGATCTTGATTCCTCCTGTCTTCTTGTCCTGCACCACCATTGGGATAATCCACTTAGATTCTTCTAAGTTCTACCAGTTCGATGATTCTTGTGTCCAACATCCTGTCTATTTCAACCTTCACCTTATCCTTGTACCTCAGGTTTAACTTGTAAGGCCTATAACTTAGCTCTTGGTTTTAGTGGAATATTCATCTCACCTAAGTCTCCTACTATTCCCTTCATCTCTGAAAATGTCATTGGGAATATGTCTTGATATTCTCATAGTAAGTCTGCAATCTTCTCAATTGTTTCATCATTCCAATAGTCTCTTATCTGTGCAATCTTGGGATTCTCTTTCATCCCAATGTTTACCTTCCACGTCTTTATAGGCTGTGTATGTGCGATGAATTCAAGATATGGCCCTTCTACTGCTCATTCTCCTTCTGTCTCAGGTAGTTGTACATTCCTGAGATCCTCTTCATCATACTCTTCCTTAGCTACATTATAGCACCCCAATAGCTCATGGACAATCATCTTGGCTATGTGCGCATTGCATACTGGTACCACCTCCATCGTCTCTTCTTTCGAGAAGATCTTCATTCGAATCGCTTATAGCACTGCATCTATTGATAGAGATTCATGTTCAAATGTGAACATGCTTTTGAACCTTTGGACCAGTTCTTCCCATCTTGTTGTCTCCCTGCGCATCTCCAATTCCAAATACTAGTTCTTTGTAATTGTGTCCAATGTGTGTATAAATCTGTGCATCCACTCGGTTTCTAGTATTGAACTCCATAAGGCCCCACATTGTTCCACATGACCCGCTGGATCACTCTCCCTTGTATACTTATGCACAATATTATCTTCTGCAGTGCCAAACCTTATTTGCATTAGTTTGATGCACTATTACCAATCTTTCATTCCCTCTCTGTGTGCATCCCACCATCTGGATGGAGTCACTTTTAATACAACATCGAGTGCTAATAGCCTTTGTTTTTTGGGTACCTACAAATCAAATGATTTTACAAACATACTTATACCAGTTAATCCATCATACCTGGGTGGATCACATAGCTTTGTTCCAATCCAGCGCAAGGATCGGGTGATGCGTACACATCATCTAGTTGACACTTCATGAATCCTTTATTGCCAATGTTCTAGACCTAATTTTGAGTTTGATGTGCACGAATTGATGCTCCTCCAGCTCAACTCACCATCTGATGTCGGATTGACATAATCCTCCATCCGCATGGTCATGTCATATAAATTGTCAATGTCATTCCCTCTTCCTGAATCTATGTATTTCTTTCCTTCTGATGGGTCCAAGGGTGCAGTAACTTTCAAATCTATAAATTCAAATATCATCTCCCTCCTCTTTAAGTTGATGATCGTCTGGTTATCAAACACTGATTCCAGTCCCATCAATGTTGGCTATGGTTGACTATCATCCATGGTCTCAATAACTTCAAAGTTTGCCATGATGCGCACTCCATATATGTTCACAGGTACTCCTATCAACCACCCAATCGATACTATTTTGTGTTGATTCACGAGCCTTAACTAAACAAGAGATAATACTAGCTTGGGTTTTCCCATCATCTCCCATGTTTGCTTCGGTAAAAAATTCACTTTAGATCCCAACTCCAAGATGACATTATCCACATCATACTCCCCAATTTGCATGTTGAATTTAAATTCTTCATTGGTTCTCTTCCTACGAAGTACCTGATTTACCATCCTTTGTGCAACAAGAGTTTCCCTTCCTATTGTACAGTGATCAATCATGTCATATATTGTACTCAACACAATTTCATCCTTCATTATCTCTACAAAACCCCTTAGGAATTTTGTTATTGTGCTTACCTTTCCAGTTGGCTTCTCTGGCACAACACAATATTCTATACAAGGCGCAAATGATGTTGATGCTCCCCAATCCTATCTGAGTACTTATATTCTTTCTCTTTGATATGTCCCATTTTCTTGTTGTGGATCGAATGTTGGCATAGGCCCTGCTGACTTCCTTACCCACTGCTCAGTCTTCTTTCATTCATTAGTCATATCAGCCCATGTTCTAGCTCCTCCGCGCGTAACAACCTACTCTTGGTCCTCCATTGTGTATTTTGGTTGATATCTTTTGCATATTCTAATTTTGATTCTAGTTCTAGTTTCCTCTGGCCAACCACTTCGCAACTAGTTGGGGACAATCTTCTTTTGAGTGATCCAATTCTCTACAATATGTGCATGTCGTACACAGATTTTGGCAGTTGCAGGCCAAGTGTCCAAGTTGATTATAGTTATAACATATAATCGGTCCTCATCCTCCTCTACCAAATTTTCCTCTACCTCATCCTCTACCAAAGTTTCCTATGTTCCCTTGATTGAAACCTCTTTGATTTTTATGTTGTGGACCACCCCATTCTACTGCAAAATTCTCTTCTTGGATCCGGTACATAGTTGATGTGTGCTCCCTCAATAAGTCAAACGTGCGACAATCCTTCTCTTTGTGACCTACAGACTTGCAAAAAATGCAAAAGAAGTTCTTTGGCATACTCTGATAATTTTGTAGTAACGGATACTCAGTGGGATTATGGCCCCATTTCTTACATATATCATAGTATCCCCCCTGGTAATGGATTCAATGCTCCAACTTCCAATTACTACGCAAATGTTGGGCATTCATCCTTATGGTGACCTTCAGTCCTACATTTTGTACATCAGACTTGCTCATGTTTCTCCTTTCCCTTTGTCAATTCTGCCAATTGAATTGTCAATGCAGCCAACTGCATCTGAACTTGTGTTATTCCCCCACTATCTCCTACTGGAGATGACTCTAATTTCATTGCAATTTCTAGGGCCTCGAGTTGTGACATAAAATTCTGTTGAATCAATGGCCCGGGAATGTGTGGTAGAATCCCTACAATAAACCATTCTTGATGTTGTTTATTTGGGATCTAGAAATTCAATCTACCCATCGCATCCTTAAATCTACGGTTCTACTCCCATACCAACTCTATTTGTACCTATTTAATATCCTTCAGTTTTGTGATGTGTTGTGACTATTACGAGGAAAATATCTATGGAATGGGGTAAATCACAAAAGATGAAATGACACCCATAAATCAACTCCATTCTCAAGTATGCTAGATAAATAGAAATGCTAACAAGAGAAGGTTATGATCCTACCTTTTTTGGACATCCGAAGAAGACCAGGGCTAAGCTCACGATTGAAAACTTGATGGCTGCAATTTCTTCTCAAAAACCAAGATACACAAGCATATATAAATTATATAGAAGTTAACATATAATCTAGCATAATCCATTAACATGCATAACAAATATTCCCATGGAAAGTAATGTAAATATTTGTGAAATATAATTGGACGAGAAAAGAGCATTTCTATTAATGTAATCAATAGAAGTACATACGTGACAAACTTCTGTAATAGCACATATCAAAAATGAGAAACTAAGTCCCTCCAATTGAGAATTCTCACTTCAATCATCCACAAATGTAAGCTCACAAGTAGTAGGAGAAATTGAGTTTCTCCTTCTCAAGATAGGAAGAGCTTGGGGGCTGAACATAAGAAGTTCAAACTTTCAAGGACAAAGGGATGTAGACTCAATATGAAGTAAAATCTCTCTGGAGTGTATTTGCTCTCAATGATGTGTGTCTTCAAGTATTGTATATGGCTCAATTTATGGAATTAAAGGGTTGATTTAGATTGTTTCCAGTATATGGAAGGTCAAGGATCACAGATCTCATGACATGGTGTGGAAACTCGACATATTTTTATTTTTTGAGCACAAAACCCAATGTATGCGGGTTGTAATGGAGAAACCTACGTATACACAAGCTATCTAACTGTGGCCCACGTATATGTGAAAAAATTTGAATCTTTTACTCTGAAGTGAAAAAATGGGGGAACTTGAGTCTGCAAATGAGAATGGAAGGACATCAAAGAAAGATGCATGGAGTGTGAAAAAATATGCTATAACAAGGACTATGGCTTTGGCTTCTTGAACTCCTTCAACAATGCTTTCTTAATCTTTTCCAAAGTCATGGCATGCCCTATAGGTGTGGTGCTCTGCAACTTCATATACCATACTAGCGCACAACCTCTAAATGTTGTCACTAACTGCACAATCTTCATATCTTCATCTTGTACATTCTTTGCATCCCAACTTTTTTCACAAAAATATAGATGTTGTTTCAGGTCCTTTGACCCAACTCCCTAGAACTCAGGCAGTCTAAGAGTGTTGTCTATCCTGACCATGTTTCTTTCTATAGTCCCTTCTCTTGGTGATGCTGGTTGAATCTGATTTTGACTCTGTGCACCACTTCCACTTCTTTGACTACTACTACTTGGTCCTCCTTGGCTAACTACAACTGCTTTTGGAAAATCATCAACTGTTATTTTTTTATTGTGGTGATGCACACAGGGTCGTGGATTTGACACAGGATCATGTTTGAGTAGGACCTACTAGTTCTTCTATTATTGGAATGGACTAAAACTCCTCTTCTTCTCCTCCTATGTATGGTACCTCCACGATTTGGATTAGTGCGCAAGGTTCTCCCCCTTCTGGCTCATCGCATGGTTCTCCTTTATCATCCCCAGTCTTTTTCCTCTTGTACCTCCTTCCTTTGTGAAACTCTCCAAACTCATATTCTTCCTCTGGTATACCCTCTTCTTGCATCCTCAGCCCCTCCTCGTCTCTTTCATCTTCAATCTCTCAGACGATCCTCCTGTCATCCATCTGTTCCCCTATGTGCATGAACCCCTTTATCAGTCAGATTCCATTATCATCACATGATTTTCACACAATATAATCTTTATCCATATACCTAATGATTTAAAAAACCTCTCACACAGAACTTTGAAAAAGTCCCTTTCTACGACACTGTATGATTGAATACAATCTACTTTGAATTCTGTAACATAACCTCATAGTATGTTGTCCAACCAAAAATCAACTACTCGAGTAGTTGGGTTACTTACATAATTCAACTGTCTAACCAATTCAAGAGTCCAATTCCTTGATGCTGCAGTGATGTACCTTCTAGTTTTCTACACTAATATTTCTAGGAACTCAGTCAAAATAATTGGAAATTCACCAAAGAAAATTTCATGTAGATCCATGAAAACATACCTTTGCATCCATTGATTTTCACACAATTGAGGGTTTCTTTTCTCCTATTGAGAAAAATCTCGTTCCTTCCTTTCCAACCATTCTAATATCTCCTTCTTCTTCAGCCTCCAAAACATCCCCTTAATCACAAATTTATGGTCATGAAAATAGAACAATTTGTTGGCGTTGTTGTGCACAAGTTGTAACACCCTAGGTTCGGTTTATCTATGACCAAACAAACCCACTAGACACCAACCCTTTCGACATCACCTACTTGTGCAGATGAAGTCTCACTTGAAGTATATATTGGGACTGTGAGAACCAAGATTCTACAATAGTAAGGGAATGGGAGGAAAACGTTCAATTCATTCTTCCTTATTACATCTATGTGCGTGATTTTGTTTTATTCAGTATTAACTTACTTAGAATTCAGATTCTTATAATCAACATATTTCCGATTATTACATAGATTCGTTCTGGTCAAAGTCATGAACATTGCACCATATTTAACCATAATACAAATCTATTCTACGAGGCATACAAATAGAATTCATAAGCACACATAGAAAGACAAACAACACAAGATTCGTTATCATCTCTTTAACCTTCCTTTATTCATTCTTCTCACCAACAGACTATTACATTCACGACCTCTAGAACTCAACATCTAATAGAACATAACATCACTAAACTTACATGGAACTGAACCTAGCGGAGAACCAACCATATGGAGGAACCCAACCTTTGTAGAGAGAACCCCTAATCTCCCAACCTGTTACATATTTATACATAAATCTAGGGCTAAAACCCTAGTCTTTTCATCCCAAAAACCCCATTATAATGCATGGCCAGCTCAGTTAACTGGTTGTTTGACTTCTTTCTTCATCTTTTCAATCTGCATGTTTCTTTTATGTTGTTCTTATATCTCTGAAATCTCGTTTTTTCATACTTTTGTCATGCTTTATTCTCTTTCTTTATTTTCTATCGAAATTATTCTTCTCTCTGTGCACTATCTTGCTTCTGAGAACTTACCTCCTCCTGTGCACTGTCCTCCTAGATGCATCTTCATTGCATGCTCTCTAGCTTTTCTTCTTCTTCTGCGCACTTTTCCTACACTTAGGATTTTTCCCAAAAACTGTATCAAAACTTCTTGTCCAACACTTTTCACAAAAGGTTCCAAAGACTTGGGAAGACCTCTCAAGACTACATTCACCAACTCAACATTATGTACTATCTCACCAATGGCTGCAAGTTGATCTCATATTTGTGTAATCTTCATAAGATAGTTCAAAACCATGTCTTCACTAGACATCTTCACAATTTGAAGATGGTGCTTCAAATGTAGCAACCTTCTTGTATTCTTGTTTTGGCATAGACTCACAAAAGAATCATACATTTCCTTGGAATATTTCTTCTCAGCAATGTGCAGAATCAAGTGATCCTTTAGGGATTCTAGCAACACTCGCTTGGTCTTCACTTCTTTCCTCTTGTGATCTACCATTTCCTACGAATCAATAGGACTTGCAACCACAACCTCAACATACTCTTTGAGGTCATTCTCCTCCAATAGAAGAATAACCCTTGCCTTCCAAGCTTGGAATTTTGTTGCCCCTTCTAACTTGTCCTCAATCTTCAATGTGTTCACCATCTCCAAGATTTGATCTGATAACCCTCTACTAAAAATTTTGTTTCCCTGAAATTTATCCTTCGATTTCCCTTGCTAGTTATCAAACTGATAAGATCTATCCTCTTGGTTTCCTCCCTTCAGAGACTAGGATCCCTCTTTCCTTTAAAGCCTCGACTCTGATACCATGTTTATTTTCCAGCGTATTCAACCCTTGGTATGCACAAATACCATTTTTATGTTTTACCACTCTACTCAACACCCGACAGTTAGCTCAAAATAAAATCACTCTATCTACTAAAATAAAAACTAAGTAATCAACTAAACATGCAGTGAAAACATAAACAAGGGAAACCAAATCAAACACACATGTACTAGTATTTTTGGGTATAAACCCCTGGAAAAACCTCAGAGGGAAAACCAGTTCAATGATTCTTTTATTAAGGTCAAATCAAGGCTCCCATAACAGGGAAAATGGCCCTATGAGATAATTATACAATACAAAAAGGCCTAGCAATTTTTTTGTTATTGTACAACCATGTACTAGCACGTTTCCCAAGGCATACATGATTCATCCCACTGTGAACCATGTTTATATGCGACTTTATACATTGTGAATTGTGTATCCATATAGAAAACCCTTATGGAAAGCTTTGTATGATCTAATTCTTCCCCGTGGCTTATGTCCTTTGAAACCTACCTGCAGTTGCCTCTTCTCTCTCTCCTCCTTGACTTGTAGGACCTATAGATGGAAGTCCTTCTCCACCTATCCAAGATCTTGAATCATGGTCCTTTGTGATCCAACCATCTGACTAACACTTGGATGAAATATCTTCACCCACCTTATGATATCTCCTCACTTTAGTGTAAGCAAAAGTCCTTCTTTGCTCCTACACTCCTCACACTAGAAAAATTCCTTCTTTGTTATCTCAACCTTGGTATCTCACCAAAGTCTCTCACTTTGATCTCCTATCAAAAGTTTCTCACTTTGACCTCTCATCAAAATTTTCTCACTTTGACCTCTCATCAAAAGTCTCTGACTTTGATCTCCTATCAAAAGTCTCTTACTGTGATCTCCTATCCAAAGTCTCTCGCTTTGATCTCCTATCCAAAGTGATTTCTCTTTTACCTCAACCTTTATTTTATAATCATGAGTTACAATCTATTTTTAATCTCCAAAGTGATCTATGGTTGAGATTACTTTTCACACTCACTTAAGATTTAGATTACATGTTGCAAACTAAGCATGTTCCTTAAATAAATCAATTGCTAATAAAAACACTTTTACTTTAATTAATTCCTTTTAACTAAAGCAAACTCAAGACTAGAAGATTCTTCGATGACTTCCACATCCTAGACACATGCCAATGCGGAAGTACTTGTCCGATGCTACCAAAAACATCAACAATGATAGCATTAAAGAAAAATCCAAAGAGAATGGATACCTTAGAGCAAGGTAGAGAAACCTTGTATATAAATGAGGTGAAAGAAAATCTCCAAGTAGTAGAGATGAGAGTAAATAAAGATCAACGAGTCTTTGAATTCCTACTAGAGTTTGAAGAATATTGTGATTTTGAAGTCATCATTTGTGCATATGAGAATAGAGTTTCCTTGGAGGACATGCCCATAAGGGAAATGGATTTAATTAATTAATCTCATATTTGTGAATGTGCAGGTGCATATGAAGGAAGAATTACCCTATTGTTGTTGCAAGTGAGGAAGAGGACATCAATAAGATTCTTGTAGCATTTGAACATTTCCTTGGAGGACATGATAACAATGAAAGTGTTGTAAGAAAGGAAAACATTGCAATACATGGAGAGGTTGTAGAATATGAAACAAAGGTCTAGATAACAATGATGTTAAGAGATGAAAGAGAGTGCAACTATGAAAACGTTGCAAAATTTGAAGGAAAATTTGAAGGAAAATTTGAAGGAAAGACTTTAGAAGGGAATAACATCAATGATTAAAGAGCATGCAATAGTGGATAAGGTTGCAACAAATGAGAATGAGAAGTCTATAGTAGTATATAATTTTGAAAAATAATTTAAAGGAATTGAAAAAGAAATACCCTTAAAGGCTTTGGAAGGAGAGGGTAGACATGAAGTTATTGCCATGGTCATTTTTCATTGTGAAAATAAATATAGAATAGGGAACAGATGTGTGTACGAAGATAAGAGATAACGACTGACCAATGAGAGAAAGGTCATGAATAGGGTTCAAGTTTCACACTTCATAGATGATCTGGATATAATTTTTAAGTATTTTCGGTTTTAGTTATGGAGAATTTGGTTCTAGTTATAAATAAAAAAATCAAAGACTTCCTCATTATCCTTATCCTTATCCATCTACTTACTTCATATTCCAAATATGAATGGATTCAAACTTTTCCATAAAGTAGGATATGACTAAGGTGGTAACTCCCATTCATTATTTACTGATTTGATCGACCCAATATAGAACATTTTTGTTATTGATGATATTGAAAAAATCATATATATATATATATATATATATATATATATATATATATATATATATATATATATATAT
>ML811463.1:0-30972 GCA_009831015.1 Picea engelmannii
AAGGTCAGATCTTTGCTTGTGCTTCTACATCTTGAATATATTGTGATCTTCATGTGTTGATGAATCTTGTATGCACTTAATAACTCAATAAATCAGTAGTAGTTAGTGATTCCAAGAAAGAATTTGGCTTGGGATCATTACAAAGCACACTATGCAGGAAAGAAAGCACGCTTGCAGGAAAGTAAATTGTGGGAAAGTAAGCACACTATGCATGAAAGAAAGCACGCTTGCAGGAAAGCAAATTGTGGGAAAGTAAGCACACTATGTAGGAAAGAAAGCAGACTTGCGGGAAAGTAAAATGCAGGAAAGTAAACAAACTGAGAAAAGTAAACAACTAAGAAAAGTAAGCAAACTTGTAAAAAAAAAAAACACTCTTGCGGAAAGGGAACAATAAAGCCTTGGAGCGACCCATTAAAATGGATGCGCAGGTTCTTACCTCTCATCTTAAAGTTTCTCCTCCCCCTTGTTGTGTAATTAAAGGAAACCTACCTACCTAAACTCTGATCCCTTTTAGCACCTCCCCGACAACGATGCCAAAAATGTCAAGTGGAATATATGCTATCTATTTCGACATTAAATTGCCAACCCAGGGCTCGTAAGCTTCGAGGTGCCATTACTATATATGCAGGTCTAGAGATCTAATCTAGCCTAGCCTAATCTAATGCCGATAAACTCAAATAATGAAGAGCTCTAAGCAATTCTAGGATTATGAACTATTTACCCTAAGCAACTTCAAACAAGGAATTGATGGACTATTTCTAAATAAGCAAATAACAATTTATTCTTAAAGCTATTTAATCTATTAAATTTCTTTTTGAATAAGCACACAACAAGTAAATAAGCAAGTAAGCAACTAATCTATCTATCTTTGAATGAACACTCATCTACCTAACTAAAAACAAGAAAAGCAAGAACTCACATCTCGATGGCATCTAACTACTAATGACAATTCAAGTAAACATCAATCATTCACTCTATCACATAACTACTGGAAAGTATTCTATTAAAATCACTAATTTAAGTGAAGCTATAAACTCATAAACTCATAATTTAATTCTTAATTAAAAATCTTAATTCAAATTCATATTTAGAATGACAATAAAAAAACAACGCTTTGTGCAAACCTATAACTCTTGACTTTGTTAACTAGAAATTATAACTTGAATTCATAACTAAGATTTCATTAAAAATCATAATCTAAGTAAACTCAACTATCACTAAAAATCACACTCAACATTAACCAAAATGCTATTGAGAACTACAACTCAAAATCCATTTCTATTCTACCATGCTAATGCTAAAAACAGAATTGACAAATGAAGCAAACCTTCAGCAAAGATTTGGACTCATAACCTGGAAAATAAACACTATCTAAACTAATACTTTGTTAATATAAAAATTACCTAAACTACAGTAACTAATCTATCCAAACTACACATAAACCTATCTAAATTAAGATTCTATCAAAATTACCAGAAGCAATCAATCTATCCAATGCTGCAAATAAATATGTCTAAGTTAGTACTCTGCAGAGTCACTCATAACTAAGAAAGAGGAGACATAACAATTCAATTAACTAGCTTCTTCAACCTGCAACAAACCACATTCATTAGCATTAACTCATAAAACAATATGCAATTAAAAGAAGGAATTAGATACACAATTCTACAACTAAAATAAACACACATCAAGCAATCGAAATTGGGAATTTGACACAATAAAAAATGATTTTGAAAAACTAAGAAAGGAAACTGAACAATTATGAATCTACACTAATGTGAACAATCACCCAGACCATTGGTGGGCCCCCCAGGAGGTCGAGGCAACTCCTCGACACGAAATTTCAATCAGAGAATCAACACGGCACTGTCGTTCATTAAAAAACACAGTCTAATCATAAGTTTACAGAGATGTCTCAATTACACAATAAAAATGTCTTCTTAATATTCTTCCCCTTGGTCTTGCCACTACTGGTGGTATTTATAGGCGAATTATAGCTCGAGAGGTCAACCACTGGAAGGGTTGACCTCCTCTAAAAATAGTAAATTCATTAAATGAGTTGCTAACAACTTTGGCTTCTAGAAACTGAATGAGCCACTCAATGATTAACATAACTGCCTAATCTTAGATTTCAAGAGCTCAGTAGCTGGAGGCCACGAGGGTGAACAAAACCCATGTCGTTGATTCGCCCAACACAGACCACCGATATAACAACCGCCAACTTGCCCACATTTTTAGTGCTGGATGCAGTGTCAGAACCAATGCCAGATGGAGTATCAGACGAGCTACTAGATGGAAATTTGCATTGCAAATTCGTCCCATGACACATCGATTGTGCGTTAGATTCTTTTAATCATTAAATCAAATCGAATTTAGCTCAAAACCATTGCAAAACATCAATTGCACATACCTATTGTAGATACACGATGAATTGATACAAAATCCTTTGAAAACATCTTCAAAATGGTTATTAATACATATAATACCGATACAAAAAGGATTTAATCATCATCATAAAACAACCAAATTACGAGCCCACCATTTAGCAAATATATATTTACGCCTAAATGTTAGAATTGGAGTCTATCATACCTAATGTAAGGATTCATTTGGAGGGAATTTGGCACATCCCTATGATGTAAAATTATTTGAGGATTGGATAAGAGAAGTATAAATGAGACATGTATTTTAGTTATCATCATGATAGCTAGCTTGAAATCAATGAATTTCCGGTTATCTTCATATGATAAGGATGTCAAATTTGACAATAGTTTCCTTAAGATGTTATCACTGAGAGAACATGATACTTTTATATTTTTTGTGTTGATTATGCTTCACTTTAATCGATGTGAATAGTTGAAAGGGGTTTCAACTTAACATTTGGCACAATGTAGCATTGTTCCTTGTATTGATCTAAAATATTCTATTGATAAATTTCATTTCGAGCGTATAGGCTAAAAAGGATTGGAATATATGGTTGTTATTGTCAACGTGTCCTCAATCTATTTAATATTGTTCAATGTAAGTGTTAGTGGATTTTTTTTTAATAAGAAGTATTTATAATATAACATATTTTTATATGGTTCCAATGCTTTACCTGATTTGTGGACTTGAACAACATTTTTAGATCATAAAATGCCTACTTTGCCCTTAATGGTGCAATGGATGTTGATTGACCTATTCATAGTGTATTTGGTTGTGCTTTGTTTTGTTTGACGACATTTATAAATAACAATATGGGGAATTCATTTTTTGAAAGTTGTTCTTCGATGGAGACAAATTATGTTGAAAATGTTGGAAATAACTGCAGTTGAATTTTAGCAATAACACATTGTTGATCAAAACAATTAAACTATGATGGATGTGAGGATCATTTGATTATTTTATGTAATTTGTTATTTATTTTACTTTCTGCAAAAGTTGAGAATAGAGATTCACGGTGCACTTCACAGGAATCCTTAGTGTGTATATATATATTGTTTTTTTCTTGAGTGATAAAAAATTGGGATTTGTTATTTTACAATTCCCCATTTATATATTGATGTCCCAAGGTACTTAGAGAAAGATATTTAATAATATACAAAGTAGCACCATCTCTATAAAAACGAAGGGGGATTTTTAATCCTCGTGAGGTTGTTGTTTCAATCCTAACAGATTCAAGCATCAACACACATGTATTATTACTATTTTTTTGGCTATGGAAAGTAGAGGAAAGAAAAATAAATCTTTATTTATTAGCAATGGTGACAATTGCACCTATTGTTTTGTTGTTACTAAAAGTCTTTTGATTGACATGTTTGGTACGAAGTTGTATTCTTAACAAAATGATGCTATATTTTCTATGATGGTGCGTTGATCCACTAGCATAATACATCCAACTTCACCATGGTCATAATTAGTTTTGGGTACAATTTTGAAATTTGTATTACAAATCCCTTTTCCTAGAAGAAGTTTTTCTTGATGTTGTTCAATGAGATTACTACGAACATTCAAGGTCAATGTGATTTCATCTTTCACATTTATTAAATTTGTGTTCATCATTATTGCAAAAGCTAGAGCATTTATTGCAAGAGAATATTATTTTCTTCAAACTAATCATGTCCCTACTTGTATTTAGATTACATCATTTAATGTTCAAATTGCATTGTCTACAATATTCAATTTTCTTTCTAACATTTTTTGTTTGGTAATATTTATCTTTATGTTTCTTACATATTGAAAGTTTCAAATGTTTCATAATGATTTTGGCTTCTTTTTTTTTTAACTAAAACAAATATTTTTTTTTTTTTATTTAAGAACCGGTTGGCCCTAGGCCAAATCAACCATCATTACAAGGGAAAAACTTCTCGCTTAACCAAAATACAGCAGGTCCCATTCTTACAGAGCTATGAGAGGATGAAGAGCCAATTCTAAGGGATGGGAATCCACATGGGGGCTTCGTCATTTTTGTTGAATGCACCTAGAGGCAATAGGAAACCCATGTTCACCTTTGCATCTGCTTCCTTGTTCGATCCACACAGGATGTGGAAAAAGAGAGAGGAGGAGAAATCTTGCAACCTTTGCAATGCCTTGTTGATCGTTGGATTGATGAAGTGATCATTCGAATTTAAAATCTTTATCGGAATTTTGGAGTCTCCAAAAACTTGTATTTCATTATTGCCATTTTCATGTGCTATCTGACAAGCTTTTAGCAGCCCGAGAATTTCAGCCTCGTTATTTGTTCTTTGGCTTATTCCCCAACTGAAGCTATCTTTTCGGGATCCATCCGAGGAGTAAATCACTTTGCCTACTCCTACGTTCCATGGGTTTCCTTTGGAGGCGTTCTTGAAAAAAATCGAGGCTTTTCCTTGCCTCCTCCACCATGCTCGAAAAATTGCATCTGTGTCTCGCAAACGCCATCCTGGAGTGATAGAGGGGCGAACAAAGGATTGTTTTTTGTCTCGGAAAGTGAAGGTTCCTATCCATTTCTTTTCTTCATGGAGGAGAGTATTTTCCTTCTTGAAGGAATGGTTAGCCACGGTTTCAAGAAGGAGAGATTTTGCTTTAGCAACCATCGTGAGGGGCGAAGGTAGAGTGTTGTTGAAGATATGTTCATTTTTGGACAACCATAATTTCCAGCAAATGTATTTGGGAATGGCCTGCCAAATTATTTTCCGAATTGAACTGCTTTGAACCTCTTGAGGATAGTGCACCTTCCAGGAGGAGAATAAGGTAACCACTGTAATATGCTTTGGAACTGTGACATTGATACCTTGAAGGGAGATCTTCCATACTTCTTGGGAGAATGGATAGTCCACAAACAGGTGATCCATCGTTTCAAGAGAATTACAACACATGGAGCATCTATGAGGACCGATAATGCCTCTTTTTTCTAGATGTTCTCCTGTCAATACTTTCCTGTGCATTAAAACCCAACAGAAGAAGTTTATTTTGGGAAGGTCGAGAGGATCCCAGACCTGCTTCTAGAGGGATGTTGACTCAATCGACGCTTGGGGGGATTGAATAGAAGTAAATCCTTGAGCTGCAGTGTAGAACCTAGTCTTGCCCCAGCCCCATTTGTTCGACAAGGGGAGGTGAACTGGATCTAAGTCCGTCAACGCAGCTAGGAGAAGAATTTTTTGGGTTTGCAAATGATCTAGAATGCCCGGGAAGACCATGTCCTCCAACTCCCAAACGCATCCCACGAAGAGATATCTTCCACTTTGATGAATCTGTGTTGAGTTAGCCACTTGTAGATCTCCTTGAATTCTTCAGAAACATCGAGGGGCGCATTTCCCATGATATTATCTTGCCACAACATAGTTTTTATCCCATTCCCTGGGATATGATACAAATGCTTTTGGAAGAAATCGAGCCCGCGATGACAAAGGTTCCATATCAGTGTGCCTTTGGGAGTATTTTATGCCTGAATGTTTCTCAAAGAAGCCCCATTGAGGTATTTTTAACTTAGGAGTTTACTTATAGGGTGCTTGTGATTTGTATAAAGTTTCCAAAGGATTCTTCCAACCAGTGAAAGGTTTGCAATTTCGGGATCTCTTACCTGTAACCCTCCTTAAGAAAATGGGCATTTGACAGATTCCCAATTAACTAAGTGGTATTTATTTTGATTTCCTTTACCTCCACACCAAATAAAGTCTTGAATCAACTTTGAAATCTGAGTCGTGATCACCTTTGGGGCCATAAGGAAGGAAGCCTGGTAGATTGGCAAGGAAGACATGACCGATTTAATAAGGGTGAGTTTTCCAGCATTGGTAAGCCACTGACCACCCCAAGTTGAGATTTTGGCTTTGAATTTTCTTATTACTTATGTCCACAATGAAGACTTATTGGAACCCAGAGTTAAGGGAAGTCCGAGATATTTTATTTTTTCCCAAGAAGCATAGTCTGAGAACCCTAGGTAAAGGGAAATTCACTGAATAGTTTGTTGATCTACATTCCACCCATACAATGCATTTTTCCTTTTATTGATGAGTGCTCCAGATATACTGCATAAGCTTTGAAGGATTTCGCTGAAGTTTTTTGCAAACTTTATGGAGGCTCTGCCCAGCATAAGAGAATCGTCTGCAGAAAGGGCATGATTGATTGGATCAAGGACCTTCATCAACCTAATGCCTAGGACTGTCCCAGCCTTCTTTTCAATAGTCAACTTTATGCTTAATGAATTTGCCATCAAGATGTACAAGAAGGGGGAAAGAGGGCAGCCTTGCCTTAATCCCCTCGAAGATTGAAAATAATTAGTCAGTCTGCCATTCACTAGCAGGGTTATCCAAGGCTTTTCAATACAATCTTTAATCAAATTTACAAAGTTAGGACAAAATCCAAAAGAGAGAAGGACTTTATAAAGGAAGGAGAGGTTTACCTAGTCAAATTCATTTGCCATGATGATCTTTATAATCATCCCTTGCTCCTGTTGTTGATGACTGGAGTGCATGACTTCTTGCACCTGAATTACATTATCTAGAATATGTCGCCCTTTGACAAATCCACCTTGCATGGGTGAAATGAGATTCTCTAATAGAGGCTTAATTCTGTTTGCCAATAGCTTGGACATAATTTTGTATGAAGCATTGCAGAGCGAGATAGGCCTAAATCTCTCAAAGGAGCCCAGGTTCACTTCTTTGGGGATTAATGCTAGGAAAATGGAGTTAGTGTTGCCTCCCACTTTGGATCTTTGTTGGAAATCTTTAATCATTCTAAACAAATCAGTCCTGATTATGTCCCAACATGCTCTATAAAATTGGATTGAGAAACCATCTAGCCCTGGAGCTTTGTCGGGCTCCATGGACCAGATGACATTGCAAATTTCTTCTTCGGTAAAGGGCTTCATGAGGACTGAATAATCATCCTTGCTTACAAGAGAGGGTGTGTGTGAGAGGAATTCAGAGGTATCCTCTTCACAATCAACACCATCTTCCTTGTAAAGGTTCTGAAAGTGTGTTTTTGCTGCTACTTTGAGCTGATCAAAACCTTTGTGAATCGAACCATCTGCAAAGGTAATTTCTGAAATGTGATTACTGGAAAGATAGACTCTAAACTGTTGATGAAAGAAGGCAGTGTTTCAGTCTCCATATTTTATCCAAAAGCTTCAAGACTTAAGCCTCCAATACTCTTCTTCTTGGTGGAAAGCACAGACTATTTTGCTTTGAGCAGATTGGTCTTTCTCTAATTCTAAGTTGGTGATGTCCTTGATCTCCATTTCCAAATGCAAATCTGATAACTGATGAATAGTATCTCGTCTGATACTAGAGGGGGTGTTAATGGGATTTTTAACCCAAGCTTTCAAAGCATATTTTGTTTCCTTTAATCTCCGCTCCCACACAAAGCTTGGAGACCCTATAACTCGAGAGGACCAAGATGATTGGATAGTTTCTAGGAACCCCTCCTTATCTATCCAAAGAGGGCTGAAATGGAATGGATTTGGGCCCATATTTTCTTCTTCTTCCAAATGCAAGAGGATGGGTTTGTGATCGGAAGTCAATTTTGGGAGAATCTTGGAAGAGATTAATCTCCTTTCTTGCAGGAACGAGCTTCAGACTAAGAACCTATCCAGGAAAGCTGAGATGTGATCAACCCCAACTCTGTTATTTTTCTAGGTCTACAGTCCTTTCGAAGGCTTGAAGTCAAGGAGGTCCCACTGATGAACTAGTTCTTCAACAAAGGGGAGAATTTGGTCCCTACCACTGTTGCCTCCTCTCTTTTCTTTTGGTTTGAAAACTAAGTTTAGATATCCGTCTAGAATAATTTTTGAAGGAGATAAGATCTCTAAAAAATCTACTAAAGATTGCCAACAATCTTTCTTCTCGGAATAAAGGACATGAACATAAATATTCAAGAGTGAGAGGGTAATCTTACTTGAAGAATGTCAAAGTTTGGTGAAAATCCAATGTTGAGTCTCAAAAGAGCTTTCTAGATGAAACTTGTCCTTCGCCCACAGAGTTTCGAGACCACCCGAGGAGCCCCTTGCGCTTATGGCTTTCCCTGCATCTTTCTTCCATTTCTAATTGTTGATTTCTAGAAGGGTTTCCCCTTCAATTTTAGTCTCTTGGAGCATGAGAATCTGAGGAGATTCAATTTTCAAAAGCTCTTTGACTGCTAATGCCTTTGATGGATTCCCCAAGCCTCTACAATTCTAAGAGATTACGCACATTATTCACTGGGATTGGAATGGGTAGTACCTCCCTTGGGGGGCCTTGTTCTGGTATTTCTTCCGATGGACATTTCAATGGTGGATTGGATTCCCTGCATTTTTTGCCTCTTCGCCTCTTCTTCTCTAGCTTCCTTATGTGATTTCCTACCTGCTCTTTTTGAGGGTATCTCAAAAGACTCTTCTTCCAAAGATCCATAGGTTTCTTTTTTATCATTTCTGCATAGGAGGGGGAGGATGAAATTCCTATTGGGGAACCGGATTGGGTTGCCTCTACATTGTCTTTCTCCACTATGGGAGGAAGGGTCTGCTGCTCGGGTTCCTCGATCATTGGATCATAATTTTCTAAGGGATTGATGAGGATTTTGAAAGGGTTTTTAGAAGCCTCTGGTACTGGAGGGGCTGAGCTTACTTCCCTAAGATGGGGGCGCCAATCCCCAATGGCTCCCCTTTTCCTTTGGATCTATTGTTTTTATTTGGTGGGGTTGCTTTCTGAACCTGTGTCCATTTATCACCTTTTGAGTTCTCCACCTCTTCCTCGGCCTTCTTTTTGCAATGTCGGGAAAAATGTCTGTAACCATGGCAATACCTACATTTAAATGGGAGTTGTTCATAGTCCAATTCTTGGATGTGAGACCAGTCTACAACCGTTAGTTGAATGGCTTCCGGGAGCCCCACCTCCAAATCAACTTTAAAGCATATTCTTGCACAGGAATATTGATCCTTTCTCTTTGATTTGTCGATGTATTTTCTGAGGGTGTTTCCAATGGATTATAATGACTTCGGATTCTAGCAGTGCAAGGGTAAATGAGGAAGGCACACCCAAACCGGGACAGCCGATGGCACATCTTGCATCAGATCAAAATCTGGAAACCATTTATTCAGGTACAGACCCTAAGGGCCCATAAAATATGGTCCATTCCTGAAGATGAGATTTATGTCTTCTAAATTGTCAAAGATGAAGACAAAGAATCCCCTGCCAATAAGGTGGCTTCTGATACCTTCCTTAACAAGAGGACTCTAGTTCCTCTGCACCCACATGTCTATAGATTTGGGAGAAGGTCATAAGCTAGTGAACTGCCCAATGAGCCCCCGTTCAGCTAAGTTCAATGTAGATCAACATGTTTCTTCTATTGGGAGGGCAACTGAAGGGATATTATCCAGTTTTTTTACGAATTTTTGTTGAGCATTTAATGTTGGGCATTTGCAGTTGGTCGCGACTAGCTTCCTGAAAGCGGCGATCTCTGGGGGAAGAGGGGGGGGGGAGCCTTGGGGCCATGGCGGCGTGAGCAGGATGAAAAAGGGGGTGCACCAGAGCAGGCGCGCGCACGAGCTAGTCCTCATAATGATTTTAACTTTGAACTACATACAACTATTACCTTACTAAGAGGTAGGTATAAGTAGTGATGCGGCTAATTTCACTTGTTTATTTATATTATCTCTACTATTACTTATAATGCTACAATCCACATTTTATATTCACAAGTTATCTTTTTATTTTAACACCTTATTCCTCCCCCTTTCCTTTTTAATCTTGCATACCTTTTATCACTATCCTTTTATTTTACAATACTATGTTGTATAATTCTTTCAATTACTTATGTTATGTGCATTGGTGCTTTACTATTATCATATATACTACTGACCAATTACAACTATACTATTTTTATTACTACTACCTTATCATGTTCACTTATACTCATAATAGTCACCATACATTTACGTATATTATACTTATCGTTATTATTATATATAATTATTTACTAGCAATTGTTTCTGAAGGTGCAAAAGTACGTTGTTATAATGTGAACAAGTTGAGCAGGTTTTTGTTTTAAATACTGTTATGATATTCAATGATGTGAAAACACTTGTTTTTTTTGTAGGAAATGCTAAATTAACATTTCCTAAGTGAAATAAGTTTCTTCGAAGTTATTGCAGTACTCTACAATAATTACTTTAACTTTGAAAGGTAGGGAATAAAAATTGAAAAAAAAAATCAAAATGTGAATGAGAAGAGAAATAGAAATGAAAATATCAATGTGTTGACAAGAGCATTATTTGTATCAAAACCAATGGCCCTTATGCGCTCACCATTTTTTGTCTGTGTTCCTTTTCTCTTGTGCCCAAATGTTAATAGAGCATGGTCAGTCAACAAATTCTTTATGATTCCCAATTCAGGTTTTCCATTTTTCTATCTCTTTTCCCACAGAAAGCCCATCCTGATAGCCGAATAAATATTATTGTTGCAAGGATCAATTCAAGAGAATAGTAGAAGGGATAAAATATTATCATGGGAAGGATAAATGCACAAGAACATGGATGGGTGTTGATGATAGCAGAAGTGTCTCGGGACACACAAATTTTATTAAATAAGGAAAATTATTTACATAATTAATGCAAGAGCTTACAATCTCCAACATTACTCTCGCATGAGAAAATGAGAGCTTTAATAAGCTCATCATACTGATTCTAAACTAATTTTTGTTATGAACATCTTATCACATAATCATGTGAGTATGAAAAGTTTCCATGTACATTAAATAAAGATTCTAATAATTTCCTATTTTGTTGCTTCTAAGAAGCGACTCTTTTCTAGACTTATTATCTATTCTAACAAAACACATTCCACAGAAACCTAAGTATAATAAAATAATATTATACTAAGTACTTTAGGATCATAATATCTAACATGTGTGTAGTTTGAATGAAAGATTCAAAACATCTCAATGGTCATCAATAGATCTAGATGGATATGGTTGATTCATTGGACAAATCAATACATACACTTCTATAAGGGAAATGTTCAGTTGTAATTGTTGATGTTATATCCACTAATTAACTAACTTGGGTCTTCCACTTTGTCTCAAACCTTCTAGTTGCTCTTTGTAACCTAACTAACCTTATATCAACTAATGATTATTATCATAGCAGAGATGGATGTGTTGTGTAGCCATCTGTAGATGATGATCATGGTTTTTGTTGGTTTTGTTGCTTTGATAAAAATCACAAACTTTATTATGTTTGTGGAGGTCCTGGCATCCCATTGATAGATTCTATAACACAATGGAGAGTAAAGCAAAGTCTAACATGTTGCGAGGTTTGTAGCTTAGCTTGCAACAATGTTTCAACATGGATATTTTGACAATGTGGATCAAGATGCAACCCTTGCTTCCTCTTCACCATCCTCTTCTTTTGGAGAAACATCCACTCGAAACTTCGGAAGGGAGCCTAATTTCTAGGATGTCCAAGTGATTGAATAGATGAAGTTTATTTTTACTTCAGAGGACATTGGTGCTGAAGTAGGGACAATTACACATAAATTTTTAAAAATGGGCTACTACAGGGACAATTACATAGAAATTTGTGAAGTAGATGATAAGTTTGTCACTCATAAGTTCCAGGGATTATAGGCAACCAATAAATTGATTTGGGTTCCATGATAACTGAATATTTTAACATTTAGGATGGCCAATTGATTGAAGAGATGAAGTTCATTTGCACTACATAGGAAAAATTCCAACCCTACCACCCATTATAATTTTTAAAAAACATTAAAACTCTCACTTCCTGAAGCACATGGCGTTACTTTCAATACAACAAAATAGTAATAGCAAGGGTTGAAGAGAGTAAGATAGGCTCTGCAGATGGATGTGAAAAGTGCGCTTGAAGCACACACTTAGCCCACTCTCCTATAATTATGGAAACTTCGTGATAAAATTACATGTAGCCATCACCCAAGAAAACTCAGTTAAACTAACAAACCTTAAGAAACAGACTTGCCAACTCTAGCAAACCCTTAAACAATGGACTTGCCATAGCCATAAATCCCTATCTTGTGACCTACTCACTTACCATAGCCATAAATCCTTGCCAACAAACCTTAAGCAATACACTTATAGTGTTGCCATGAATTTATATCTTGAAACCTATCCACTTTCCATAACTATAAATACCTATCATGAAATGTGGAATATTAATGTATTACACCTTATCCACCAAACATAGTTACTATAAATTCCTATCTTGGAACATCAAGACTTACCATAAATACATGTCATGAAACTTGGAACCTTGATAATTTGAACTCTATTTAGACTCAAGGTTCACTTCCAAGTTCCACATATTCCAATTCAAAGAGTTTTGTGCATCATGTATGGGACATGCTAACACATTGTGAATGGAATTTATGCGTATGTGAATTATAAAATATGCAAATTGTAACCAAGAGAATCCCAGTGAGAGTAGTTGGTTGAATAATTTAGAAAATATCATTGTATAATTGATTCACCATCAATCATCTTATTTCTTGTGTCATAGCCATGGGTGTTTTTGCACACACAATATCACCACCTATGATGTCAGTACCAACCGACACCATGTTCGTCAATCTCCATCTCCAGAACAATATGGATATTTTTTCATCTTTTGAAAACCTTTCATGGAATTAGTATGGTATATCCCAATCCCAATTCACAATGGCATTCTGATTGGAACACATGTTATAATGCAGAGTCGTTACAGAGAATACTGAAAAACATGAAATAATGTTCCAATTGATTGAACATGCTACAATACCTATCAAAGGAGCAATTGAACCAACAATTGAATAAGTTGTTGTTGATCTAATTACATAACCAAACTCAACAATTTCTAATCAACTATTTATACTAACTAATTGAGTTTCTTGTATTATGTGTGTAGCTATGACCAATCGTTTCGACTACATTTAAGCATTGGGAAAGAAGTATCATCATTCCAATTTTCAAACTCATTGGCATTGAGGCAACAACAACATTGGAGGAATTTACAATTTCTACATAATGAGAGTGGAAGATGGATCTATGGTTGTAGCTAACACTTTGTTTTGGGTGTGAACAAGAGGATGGGTGTGTAGGTTAGATTACAAGTGGAAAGGAATTATTTCAGATATAGATGCCCTGGATCAAATACATGGTCGTCAAACAAATTAGACAATGTTGAGAAAACAAAAAAATGACTAAGAAACATAGGATTTGGATAGGGGAACACTTCACCAACGTAATAAGAACAATTAAAAGGACCATGGTGTCTATAACATCATCACTTTAATCCCCAATTTCTATGATAAATACATATCAACAATGAACATCCACGAACAATGTATTTACAAGATCAAAGGCAATGGCAAAGTTTCCATGTAGATGAAAGCTTTAACGGTTAATGGTGAGGACATGTTACAAAATGCTATAGGAACTATGATTGTGTGCCTTGCTAGACCAAGAATGAAGTGAAAGTTTTAAATAGAAGTCAACATATTTTAGGATTAAATTGTTTATTCAAGAGAGAGAAAAAATGATGGGTTGCTAAGAAGGGAAAATTCATTGTAAGGAGAGGAGTGAATTACTAGCAGAGGTTCAGGCATATCACAAAGAGTAAGGTAGCTCACAAGATGGAAAATTGTTGCCATTTCATGAGGTACAAATCACTATGATCATTAAGGGGTGGTGGTGGCTTCATGGTGGGTAAAACAAAGCCCCATCCCTCAAGAACACTCATAAATGAGGAGACATGGATTGACAACAAATATTTTCGACATTCACTTCAAAATTTAGGTTTCATTGCGATATCATGGCAGATTGTCTCAAATGAAACCGCGGATAAATTTTTGAACCAAGGTGTTAATCCATCATTCTTTTCAGCAATAATTTATTCTCAAAATCTTCAACCTCATTTAGGTTACACTCTTGTGTATGATTCCATTCTAGCTTTTATTTCTCTCTCTGAAAGGTTAGGCCAATAAATATTATGAAGGAGGAGGCTCAATGCGGGTCCAACAATTGAGCTGTGAGTTCTTTTGCTCAAGCCGCAAGGAAAAGAAAAATATAATTTCTAACTCGTGGTCCATTGAACTAACAATTGATCTCTCCTTGGGAAGAATAACACAAGGCACCTTGCACTCGATGGAATGGTCTGTTAAATTATATATAGAATCATTATTGATATAGTTTACAAAATTTATAATTACCTTTTTTTTTTTATCATTTAAAAAGTATAAAAAGTGTAGTTTTTTTCTAATTTCCCATTCACTACAATGTTTTCAAACCCCAACCTAATTTTACATTTATATTTTTTACCTCCCATTAAGCGTACATTTTATTCCATTATTAATATCCAAACCCAAATACTAATAAATACAAATAAATATTTGTTATTAATGTCTATTATTATGGAATGGTTTATTAGTAAAATACTATAAAACATATATTACTATATAAACATAACTATACAAATAGTTACAACATAATTATATAAACATAACTATACAAATAGTTACAACATAATTATATAGATTAACTTTATTATTATTAATTATTTTAAGCATTTAATACTATAAACATAAGTATACAAATAATTAGAGCACAATTATATAGATTAACTTTATAATTAATATTGTTAATTTTTTTGAAACCTACAAATTACTTTAAAAGTTTAATTAAAACCAAATTCCTTACAATAAAACTAAAATATTTGTACCGAACTCTTTTATATTAAAAAAAAATCACTTAATTTAAAATTCAAATCCACCCAATTTGAAATGCTAGTAAATTGGCTTGGCATGAGTGTCACTTGTAGCCCTCTCTCAATTCTTTTTCATACAATTTCTAAATCAACTAAAACACAACAATCAAAGGAAGGGAATAAAAGCGTTAAAAGCTCGAAATATTCTTTTCATTCACATTTTTCATTTCCCCCTTATTGCTTTCATCTCTCCACCAACTACAACTAGGGTTTTAACTAGGAAATTCATTGAGAAAATTGCAGCAATGGAGGTCTTTAATCTTTGGTGTTGTCATAATTTTTCTTTATTCTTATTATTTTTCTTTTTACTTCTTATTTTGTTGTTGTTGTTTTGGCAGGGTTTTGTTACATGTCTTAAAGGTTTTAGATTTGGGCATGGCTCTCTTTTTTCTCCCTATAATTTACTGAGGAGAAGCTCTTCTAAATTTTTTTGTGTTTGCAAGTTTGATGTAACATACCTAGTACCTGTTGTCAACTGTTGAGGATAAGGGGTACTTCATGGAATCACAATTTCCACTTCTCTACTCTGATACCAATTTCCTCATTATCCTGCTATTAACTTATGAAATCATATAACATGACAAGCAAGCTCATGTAAACATAATTAATCCATTCACAATTACAAATGTGGTTTATAAACACACATATCAACATTTAAATCCATAATAACATACACAGTATTAACCAAACATATTTACAAAAAAACATGAATACTTATCTTTATGGAATTAGATACCAATTGGTTGCAGGTGAAGGACGTTCCACCCAACCATATGATCATTGTTTCATGTACCCTTTGTGCAATGGGTTCACCCCCAAGTTGAGGCTATGAGTCCACAAGGACAAATTCCCTATGACTGGTTAATCCTCTCACACAACTTGTTTTTCCCGAATTTCCACAAGTTGTAAACTCTCACAACAATTCCAATAGACCAACTCTCTTTCCCCTCAACCCACACAACCCAAGGAATGAGATCCCCTTCTCTACCACGTGTTGATGAAAAGGAATGGATATCCTTATACCAACATTTTCGAATCTTGTTGGGTTAAAGGAAAATAGGTGGGATTGTTACCCTATGTTTATAACCTTACAAAAACATCAATTAGTCCTCAAGCAATATGTACTTTGGCCTAATGTTGTCTTTTATGTTGTGTTTTAACAAAGAAATAAAGAAATGTTTGCAATCGAAATTTATAACAAATTTAATGAACAATCATGAAACAAAATTTGAAATAAAGATTACACATGTAGTCCAAAATGAGACACAAAACCATCAATGATTTTGTCAATTCAGTTATGACTTACACCCAAAAGTGTTATTTCATACCCTAGAATAGGTAAGGACTAGAATAAGACTTAGAAGTTCGAGGTGGAATGTTACATCACACAGAGATGATTGGTATCTTCTAAGAAAAACAAAGACTAAGAAAAACCGGATGAACAAGCCATAATATGCCATTATCTCGACTCTGCAAAAAATTCATAATTAGCACTGAAAACTAATTCATAAATCCAATAAGAATTTACAGACTATTAGAAACAAATCATCAACCTTCTTAAGAATGTCAACAATAGATGCTTCTTGGTCCTTCTCATTGCCACCTTCAGTAAGACCTTGCTATCAACGAGAAGCTTTTAGCTTTTAAGTGATCCAGAAATGAATGATGTAGTAATATAATCTCACTTTGGAGCAAGAGAAAACCTTATCAGAGTGTGTGCTTCTATCTCCCTTTTTCTTGTCCCTCATGTCCTTCTTTTATTCTCCAAAAGTATTTTTGGGTAGTTCCAACTACTTTTAGTTAAGTTACTTAAATAAGTTTTACCTAGATAGGGACAACTCATAAATAAATATTAATAAATAATTATAAGGGTATAATGAATATTAACTAATAGGTGGGGACCCCCTATGCATCCTTTTTTTATCACCTTGTTCCTCCATAAATAATTGTGCATCTATTCCATTCAAGATTTCACAACATATAAATATCCACTCATCCCACAATAAAGTATTCCAAAGAACGCTTATGGCTCCCCAAATATTGAATATGTCTCTCTATGTGTGTATGTGTGTGTGGGCGTGCGCGCACACGCACACACGCGCTAAAAAATAATAAGACATTTTGTTGTCCAAAAATAAGTGTTGTTAAAAAATACCTCAAGTTCAAAAATAAGTGAAGTATGTCCCAACAATCAACTCAATATCGAACATGATAAAATAAAAAATCATAATTTTTATGTGAGGTAGTTTGCCTCTGTCCACTATTTTTAGGATCCGCCATTTGGAGCACCTATGAATCTGCATTGAAAAGAATTTTACCTTTAATTGATGGGATGTGATTGAGTGCGAAGAAGTATCAGATTGATTATATTTAATTGAATTGACCAGTTGTTTTCCTTTACTAGGTTCAGGCTCTTAAGCAATGGACTTAAGTCTTTTTAGAGGTTGAGTTGAATGGACATGTGAAGTCAATGATGCAATGTGTTGAGGTGGTTGCTTAAGAGGAGGATGAGTTAATGATAAAGACACATTGTCGGCCATCTGTCAACATGAGTTTTGGGGAGGATGTACAACATCATTCTATCCATCATTGCCTAGAGCATCTAGTGGTAAGGATGCATGTGTCTACACTGGTATGCCAGAAATACTAGGATGAGGATGTAATGGTGTTCTTTCAGGTGAAAGTGGAGGTCAGAAGGCTCTTTTCGCAACTAGGTTTAATACACTTGTCTGTAAAAGTTGATTGAATTCTTCAGAGTTCGCATCAAAGTGAATGGAGAATCGTAATATTTTGTTTCCTCTTTGCCAAAAATCATTTGGCCTCCTTTGTCTGTTTCCTCTACCTCTATTTCCTCCACCATAGTTACCTCTATTAAAAAAACTCATCTAAAATCATGATAATCCAATTAGCATAAGAATAAAGCAACAATAAGATACAACATCCAATACAATTTATCTAAATGATTAGATTGGCTCTGACCTGACACAACCATAAAACATAAATGGGAAAAGAAAGGGATAAAGTGAAATGTGGATGGAAGCTTGATATTCATCAACCACCTCCAACATGCAAGTCTGTAATCCATAAATTCTTGATCCTTATCAAAAGAAATCTACCCATCTTTCATTTACAAACCCATAACAAATATAAACCAACCAATAAAAATTATATCATGTTGAGCATAACCAATCATTCTCTTTTATCATATAACCAGGACTAGACAGAGAACGGAAATAAATGTCAAGGAGTTTAGGGGATGATTTTATGAAAAGTGAAATTGATTAAGAAGGGTGAGCTTATATAATAATCCATTTTTCATAACTTCAAGATGTTTCCATTTCATATTTCTATTGCCTTGATTCAACGAAACATTATAGATATGCTCCCAAGTTGAAATCCAATCACCCATAACTAATAAAACAAAACTTCACTTTTTAAATTATACAGACAAGAGAGTAAATGAGAATAAGGAATCAATGAATCGAATCTTCGAGAATAATTTGTGAAAATGAGACTGATGAAAGGAAATGGAGTGTGTATAATTATCCTTCTATTTTTCATCACTCTTTATCAACAGGAACCATTGAAAATAGTAATTTCATAACCTGGTCATCATTATGCATTTACAGAAATTGAAAAATCAAGTTTATTTTCACATCATTTCCACATTACTTCATATCAACGTTATTAACCCTCATAATAATGAAACATGTTAACCATATTGGTATCCATTCCTGAATGAAAACCCTAATCAAAACATTTTATAAATTGTGGATAAGTCAAAGTAAACCATTTTCAAGCATATAGCTCAAATGAGACATAGGGTTTAAGTCCTTTGTTTGTTTTTCAAGGGTTTTGAAACCAACAATTGGAGTATATCATTGTCAATTAAAACCAATGACTTTGAAATGTGTTGTAGAGAGGTCGGGTTCACCACCCGAGCCTTTTCTTTTTAAAAAATTTCTTTAAAAATTTGAACCAAGTTCGAAACACATGAACCCACAAACTACGAAAAGAGTCAGGGTGACATGGCACTAGATTCATGCAAACAACTTGAGATGGCATATTGAACTTATCCTTTGAATATATACCGACCAATGTTACAATTTTTTAAGACCAAGTTTTGGTTCGAACTAAAACCTGGGTAATACCCAAGTGTAAAACAAGGGCATGGTTCATGAGTATCTTTTAAGGGAAAATAGGACAATTATATAAACAGAGAACTTGTGACCAAAACTGCTTCTGGTGCAATGATTGTTAAATTCAATCCATGTCATAAATATTTTTTGAACAAAATCCAGTGTTGTGTAAAGATGGTAAACATCGCACATCACACTACAGAGGTTCGAGTTCAAACCTCATAAGAAAATAGAGACTGTAACTACAATCTTTCTTGACACAAAACATAATGGAAAGTAAGATAATGAATGAAGTGAGTGCAGCTCAAAACCCTTTTAATTCCTTTACAATAAATGACAAGAGNGAGAAACATTTATGCAACAACAATGACAAACCAGATCCAAACAACCATTTATTGACAAACTTTTGCAGTATTAGATGTAAAACAAACTGAAAACCTCACACCTTTGCAAAATGGCGTCTTAAAGACCAGGATGCAAGAAATTTATTACCAAAATTTCTAAGGTACAAGGTCTGTGAAACAATTCATCACCATAGCAAAGAAAACAAAAGAACTCAGGTGCACAATGCTAAAACCAAAGTGAATTAAGGGTGACAAAACCCGCGTAGTGGTGCATTAAATGCACGTCAATCATCACTATGTTTCCAATACTATCAAATAGTAATACCTTCGCCAACTCAACACCACTTTTCAATACAATCAATGCAACACCCAATTGAAACTTGCCTCTCGGGAAAGGGACCACACACCATGTCAATTGGCATAAATGCCCACAAGTTGGCGGCTCAAAATATTACGACCAAGTTTCATCATATTAAACCAAATTCAATTGTTGTTAAAACAATGTCAATCAAACAACACAACCCACTTTGCAATATACCATATACACCATGTAACGTTAAAAACTTGAAAATATAACCATAGTTGCCACCCATCCAAAATAACTAAGTGTTGTATATGCAAGCTCAATTCTATTCATATAACATGCAAGTTTTGTCATATAGTTTGAATACCATTGCACATTGAATGTCTTAATATAATCGACCACATTTTCAAATGTGAAACGACAACACTTATCATTTGCAACAAAACTTTGAATATGCCACAATGAATGTTTTCGCATGTAACAGAAAAAAATAAATAATAATAATAATGTAGCAACAAAAACCATTATAACCTGATGAAAGAAGAATATGGCAAGACTCATGTTTTTGCCAATCACCATTTGACCTCCATATGCATATTATGACCATGGATGCAGTGAGATGCTTCAACCAATCGAAAGTGAAATTGAATGATGCCATTAACTTCCGAGAACATATGTAGATTTAGTGCATTATCATTCTTTTCCTTTTCTCAGTAGGGGTCCCACCTAATAGTCATATTTATTAATAAGTTTTTTTTTATATATGCCTTGCAACATTTTGCATGCTAGTGACTACTTGTGAGTTTGTGAGTCAAAATCTGGCGACTCCACAGGGTAGGAAATTTTTACTTGGATAGAATCAAAGAATCTTTGGTTTTGCAGAAATCATACTTTGCTCGAAACTGTCAACAATTTCTTTGATATGCTCTTTGCAAAAATAAAAGAAGAAAGAAGAAAATGGGAACAACTTGCGCATAATGTTTCAGGAAAAAAACTATAGGCATAGGAAACTACTACAAAAGTATCATTACAAACCCAAAAGAATATCAATTGTCTTTTATGTTCTTATCAATTTCAAAGAAGATCAGCCAAATTTTTCATTCAACATGACAAAATAAGTGGCTTAGGTGATCTAGCTTGACTAAAAAATAATGCCAAAGAAAATGAAAATCTCAAAACCGATAAAATTCAAACTAAAAATCAATTGTACAAACAGAAAAACAATAAACACAAATGAAAAGAAATATATATAGAAAGCATTAGAAATTTGATCAATCAGATCATTCTGGTTCAACATAATTCTTTAAATGCGAACAATTTGTAGTATATGAAAACATTCACTCTTCCATGTCTTTTATTAAGTATGAATTGTTACCTATGACAGAGGCGATTTTATAAGGACCCAACCAAAGCTTATGAAATTTGGAATGCTTTCCTTTATCAACGTGTGTAGAATCCCAAAGCAACACTTTCTCATCAACCCAAAAAATAACATATTTGGCTTTCTTATCGAAATATGTTTTGATAGTTTGCTGCCTTTTTCTTAAATTTTTCAGAGTGTGGTTTATTTGTTGTTCCAAGGCAAGCAAAGCATTTATTCTTTGAGAAATATATGTCGTATTCAATTCTTCAACATGTAATGTTAATCGAAGATAGGTAAGTTCAAGTTCTATAGGAATAATAACTTCCTGGCCATATAAAAGTTGAAATGGAGTATGACCAGTGCTAGATTTAGCAGTGGTCCAATCTGCCCAAAGTGCATACGTGAGTAGTGTGTGCCACTCATGGGTTTAATCATCTATAATATTCCTTAAATTTTTTACCAAGTTTTTATTAGTGGACTCATCTTGCCCATTTCCTTGCGGATAATAGGTAGAAGAAGTAAAATGTTTCACACCAAATTTACTAAGAAATTGAGTGAATTTTACAAAAATGAAAGTTGGTCCATTATCTCAAAAATTTTCAATAGGAAGACCAAAATGAGAAAATATATTAGATTCTAGGAAATAAATGACATGCTCATCTTGTGCATGCTTAAGTGGTACAACTTTAGTCCACTGACCAAAGTAATTTGTTGTTGCAAGTATAAAAATATGTCTAGCAGAAAATGGAGGATTGATAGGGCAAATTAAATCTAAACCCCATTTAGAAAATGGAAAATCAAGAAGAACAAGTTGCAAGAGCATGACAAAAAAAAATTCTTTACCAACAAATTTTTGGCACTTATCACAAGCCCTTGTGAATTTAAATGAATCTCTAAAAATGTAAGGCCAATAATAACTCGTTCTCAAAATTTTAAAGTCAATGGCTTTCATTGCAAAGTGACCATTGATATGAATGTTTGAATATGTTGATCCATGGATTTCTCTCAAGATTTTATAAATTGTTGCATCATCTATACATCATAACAACAACCCATCAGTAGATCTTCGAAATTAATAAATGCCTAAGATCATATATTTAGAGGCTTCAAGGTGGAGCCTCTTCCATTGATGAGATTCAAGGTCAAGACACTTTTGAAATTGCAAATAATAAACAATGTCATTATACCAAGGACGTTCAACAAGAACAAGATTTTGATTTTCAATGAAAAAAAACAATGTTCATAAGGCATTCTCATCGTTTTCAGAAGAATCACTTGATTCAGGATGTTTAACCAAGTGAAATGCTAAGTCGCGTCCCTAATTTTTTTTTATGTTGTGATCGTTAAATCATGTTCTTGGATTTTGCAAGCCAATGTGCAAATTTTTCTGAAAGATGAGTTTGTGAAAGTAAAAACTTGATAGCATGTAAAGGGACTTTTACCTGTGTATGCTTTCCAAGAATAAAGTGGTGAATTTTTCTATAGCATTAACAAGAGAAAAAGTGTGCTTTTCAATCAGAAAATATTTGATTTCATCATCAAATAGGCTATGGCTCATGTAATCTATAGGTTGTTCATTGTTTTGATCATCCTTTTGCGGAAGAATAACAAAGATTGCTTCTTTTATTGAGTTTGTATAGATAGTAAAGTCTTTGTCAAAATATGGTTTCATGAAGACCGGTGTAGAACTGATTGCCTTTTTAATTCCCACAAAAGATTTTTCGACATCTTCTATCCAAGAAAAAGATTGATTTTGTTTCACCGTGTTATGAATAGGTTTAACGATTACAGTGAAATTATGAACAACTCTTCTAACAAAGTTAATTCTGCCCATAAAAGATTGAATTTCCTTTTTAGATGTAGGGGTTAAGATTTAAAATAGCGGTAACTCTCTCAAGGTCAATGTTGATTCCTGAATTTGAAACAATATGACTGAGAATTTTACCTTGAGTAATGCCAAATACATATTTTGAAGGATTTAGAGACATGCTGATTTTTTTGCATTGCAAAAAGAATTTTTTAAGACGATCAAAATGATTTGATCGGTTTTTTTAGTAAACAGTTAAGTCATCAAGATAGATGTGAATTATTTACTGATAAGATCATCAAAAGCTATCTACATAGCTCTTTGAAAAGTGGCACCTACATTAGATAAGCCAAAAGGCACGTGTTCATAAGCGAAGGTGCCTAATCGAGTTGTAAAAGTGGTTTTATATTTGTTTGTCCTTTTTACTCTGGTTTGATTATAACCTAAAAAATCGTCAAGTAAGGACATCATCTATGATCCTACTACTTGTTGCAAAATCATTTCCATATTAGGAAGGGGAAAGTTATTCTTAATTCTAGCTCTATTAATTGCTCGAAAATCAAAACATAAACGTATGTCACCATTATTTTTTCATACATGAACCAGATTAGATACCCACTTGAAATATTTAACTAAAAATATTATATGAGCATTTATTAGCTTTTCCACTTCTTTTCTAATTGTCCCTTCAAGAGCAGGGTTGATAGGTCTTCTTTTTTTCCTAATAGGTTTTGCTTCTTCCTTAATCATAATAGCATGTTGGATGACACTAGTATCCAAACCACGAATATCCTCATAAGACCAAGAAAAAACATCTCTAAATTCACATAATAAATCTATGAATTTTTTCTTTTCATCTTCTGAACATTGGGCTCAAATTTTAAAAAAAATAGATGCTCTTGAGTTCCAATGTGCATTGGAATGATATCTCCTATTCACATCACTAGTTGAGAATGAGCTTTCGAGAGAAGTCAAGCCTTTGTGAATTTTATTATCTTCAAGAAAAAATATTTCCTTTGGCTTATACTGCTCATTTTAATAAAAGCGCAAATGCTTTCATCATCAGGGAAGACATGCCACGATTCCACATTATTAGGATGATGAGGTTTATATGAGGATAAAAATGTGCAATCAGGTCTTTGGGGTAATAATTGCCTTGTAGGAGAAGCTGCAAAAACAATTAACCTAACAACTATTGAATTCAATTACCTTTTGATGTGAGTAATGTTAAAAGATAACATATTTCGAATTAAACTCCAAACAACTTGGGTCTATATTTTCAATAACTTGTTGGTATGATTATAGATTTTTCTAAAAAATTTACAACAAGTTTTGAATCTCTGTAAATAGTAAGATGACCATAGCCTATGTTGTAAGAATTTTCAATTCTTAACAACAAGGATTCAAATTTAGTAACATTATTTGTACATGAAAATTCTTGTCTATAGGAAAAATTGTGAATTTTACCTACAGGAGAGTATAACACAATGTTTGCTTCATTACCTTCACTTGAACATGCACCATCAAAGGGCATATTACACATGCCATATTCATAATCATAAAGTTGTTCAAGAGAAGCATCATCTTCATCATCAAAAATAGAATACACACCAATATCTTCCTCAATATAATTTACATTCAGTTGATGAACTTTTTCAATATATTGTGAGATTTGTCTTTCCCTTAAAACAATGATATTCTTCCCATTTTTTGGAATGGACATATGTGAACCATATAATGATAAATAATCACCAGTCAAGGCTTTCCAATCTCTACCCAAAATAATTGAATAATTACTAACAAACATGTTAATTACTTGAATCTTTAGAGTGGTTCTAATTTCAGGATGAGCACAAAGGACTAGAGTTACATCCTTAATCTCATCGATTTTTGTTTGTTGTTGATTATTATAGGAAAACATACTTCTTGCATTTTCATTCGTAAAAGAGAGTCCTAGTTCTTCCATAATAATCTTGGACATGACACTAGGGCCAGATCCACCATCTATTAAGCAACAATGAGCTATCATATCCATTATTTTTACAGAACTATAAAAAGGAGGATTTTTTACAAGATTCCTAAAATCATTTACACCTATTCTATATACATGTGAATTATCCCCATCAAAATTTTCAGATGTACTAGCTATTGGAGAATTTTTTCCTTCCGTATAATTTTTTAGATGCTCCTATTGTTCCATGATGGTGAGCATGTCCAAGAGAGATGCATCTGCTTTTATGTTAGCTAGTTGATTAAGAATGTTATATTTTGATTGAGGAAAATAGGTTGTTTCATCTAGACTTTGAGTTGTCGTGACAACCTGAGGGTTTTCTCTTTGGGAAGAGGAATTAGGAGCAAAGGTAGTCTTGGGAATATTACCCTTCTCTTTATTTGCGTATGATTTATTTCTTGTGTTTACTAACATCACATCTTCCTCAAGACCCCAATCTAAGGAAACAATAGTTCTTTCAGTCTTTTTGCCAAAGATTCTCTCTTGTGCCCTTTCATTAACTTCACAGGTACTTTCTTCATGATTATCATCACATAAATTACACCAAGCCCTAGAGAGAATAACCTTTGGTTGATTATAAAATGAAGAATTAGTTGGTTGATTTCTAAAAACAACTTGAGAAGAAGACTGAACATGAGATGAAGTTGAGGTGACACATTTTCTCTCATAAGTAATCATTTGATTTCTCATATCTTGAACAAGCTGCAAAACTATAGACATATCAGTCTGCTTTATAGAATCTTCCTTGGGAAGACATGTTCTTTCCAATTGTTCTTCATACTCTAAGCAAGTTTGAAGTGCAATTCCTAAGTTTGTTACATTCTTTTCTTCTAATATTTGATGATATGAAGAAGGCAATGTAATATAGTACTGAATGAAAGCAACTTGGTTATGAGGATGGAGTAACTCAAGGATTTGATTGTATAATTTGGTGAAGCAAAGATTGAAAGACTTGATTGTTTCACCATTATTATAAACAATGTTATTATATTCCCTTAATAAATCTGATAGATTTTTAGGCTGGTCATAAGTTGAATTAAACTAGTAAGTCAATTCATCCCAAGTCGAAAAGACATTTCAGAGGTAATTCAAAAACATCTGCAACAACTTTCCCTTCTAAAGAGTTGACAAACAAGCACATGCGAGTATCATTATCATTTTCACCTATGTTATGACATGCATTTGAAAATGCAATCAAATGTTCTTTAGTTAAAATGGTGACATTTCCTGATAATTTAGGCAAATGATCCTTAAATTTTGGAAGGGGATTTGCAGTTGGTGTAAGATTCAACAATGAATATGCATGTGATGGCATATTGGTTGCATCTTCTTCAAACTGAAGTAAACCATTTTTTTTATTACTTTGGAAAGATTTGTTGTGGACTAAATCAGAATGTGATGATTGAAAATGCTTCCAATCACTGTTAAAGGAGATGTGAAGAAGTAGATAGACTAGTGCAAGGAGAAGTACTTAAAGATGTCATCTTGAAAGAGAGAACATTCAAGGAAATTGATGAATTAAAAGATTCAGATAAAGATCTTTGGAGTTTAGATTGTTGAATTTCTAAAATGGCTTTTCTTCTTCCAGCTTCAAATAAAGTATTGAACTTAAGAGATATACCTCTTGTTCTTTGAAATGAACGAGATATGGAGGACATAATACAACCTCTTATCGAGGGGGTTGGTTTTGGGCTTGCCTTTGTTGGGCTTCCCACTATTAATACCCTGATAATCTGTAATACCCTAATAATCTCACTTTAGAGCAAGAGCGAACCTTATCAGGGTTTGTGCTTCTATCTCCCTTTGGCTTGTTCCTCGTGTCCTTTTATTCTCCAAAAGTAGTTTTGGGTAGTTCCAACTACTTTTAGTTAAGTTACTTAAATAACTTTTAATTAGATAGGGACAACTCATAAATAAATATTAATAAATAATGATAAGGGTATAATAAATATTAACTAATAGGTGGGGACCCATTATGTATATGTTTTTTATCACCTTGTTCCTCCATAAATAATTATGCATCCATTCCATTCAATATTTCACAACATATAAATATCAACTCAGCCCACAATAAAGTATTTCAAATAACACTTGTGTCTCCCCAAATATTGAATATAAGTGTGTGTGCTAAAAAATAATAGGACATTATGTTGTCCAAAAATAAGTGTTGTTCAAAAATACCTCATGTCCAAAAATAAGTGAAGTATGTCCCAACAGTCAACTCAAAATCAATCATTATAAAATAAAAAATCATACTTTTTATGTGAGGCAGTTTGCCTCTGTCCACTGTTTTTAGAATCCACCATTTGGAGCACCTGTGAATATGCATTGACATGCATTTTACCTTTAACTAATGAAGCCTCTGGATCCATGTCTCCAAAAGGGATATGTTTGTATTCAAGTCTGAGATGCTAGGAATGGGATGTGACTTAGTGTGAAGAAGTATCAAATTGATCTAATTTAGCAGAATTGGCCAGTTGTTTTCCCTTACTAGGTTCAGGCTCTTGAGCAATGGACTTAAGTTCTTTTAGGGGTTGAGTTGAATGGGCATCTGAAGTCAATGATCCAATGTGTTGAGATGGTTGCTTAAGAGGAGGAGGAGGAAATGTTAAAGACATTGTGAGCCATTCGTCAACATGAGTTTGGGTGGATGTGGAACATCATTCCATCCATCACTGGTTGGAGCCTCTAGTGGTAAGGATGCATGTGGATGCATTGGTATGCCATAAATACTAGGATGAGGGTGCAATAGTGGTCTTTCAACTGAAGTTGGAGGTCATAAATCTCTTTTGCCAGCTAGGTTTAACAAACTTGTCTGTAAAAGTTGATTGAACTCTTCAGAGTCCGCATCAAAGTGAATGGAGAATCATAAAGTTTTGTTTCCTCTTTGAAAAAAAACATTTTTCCTCCTTTACCGGTTTCCCCTGCCTCTATTTCCTCCACCATAGTTTTCTCTACTGAAAAAGCTCATCTAAAACCATGATAACTCACTTACCATAAGAATAAAGCAACAATAAGATAGAATATTTAATACAATTTATCTAAATGATTAGATTGGCTCTGACCTGACGCAACTATAAAACATAAATGGGAAAAGAAAGGGATAAAGTGAAACATGTATGGAAGCTTAATATTCATCAACCATCTCCAACATACAAGTCTAATCCATAAATGCTTGATCATTATCAAAAGAAATATTCCCATCTTTCATTTACAAATCCATAACAAATATCAACCAACCAATAAAAATTCTATCATGTTAAACATAACCAATCATTCTCCAGGACTAAATGGAGAAGGGAAATAAATGTCAAGTTGTTCAGGGAATAATTTTATGACAAATTAAATTGATGAAGGAGAGTGAGCTTATATAATAATCCTTTTTTCGTAACTTCAAGATGTTGCCATTTCATATTTCTATTGCCTTGGTTCGGTCAAACATTATAGAGTTGTTCATAAGTTGAAAGCCAATCACCCATAACTAATCAAACAAAACTTTACTTTTTAAATTATACATACAAGGAGTAAATAAGAACAAGGAATTAATGAATGCAATCTTCAAGAATAATTTGCAAAAAAATGAGATTGATGAAAGGAAATGGAGTCTATATAATTATCCTTTTGTTTTTCATCACCCTTTATCAACAAGAACCATTGAAAATAGTAATTTCATAACTTGGTCATTATTATGCATTTACATAAATTGAAAAATCAAGTTTATTTTCACATCATTTACATATTACTTCATATCAATGTTATTAACCATCATAATAACAAAACATGTCGACCATATTGTTATCCATTCATGAATGAAAACCCTAATCAAAACACCTAATAAACTATGGATAAGTCAAAGTAAACCATTGTTAAGCATATAGCTCAAATACAACTTAGAGTTTAAGTCCTTTGTTTGTTTGGCAAGGGTTTTGAAAACAACAACCCCTTATAAAGCCCCTTATTGAATTATTACATTTCTTGTGTTATATTTGTATGTAGGCTCTGAACGCCTTCACTGCACCATTTTATTATAATTGTACCCTTTGTCTCCTATACATATACCAAGCAGAGCTAGTCTTAGGATCATCTTATCTTATCACATATTGTATTTTGAAGTGGATATATTGTAAAAGGAGGTTTCCCCATCGAATTGGAGTGTAATTATTAACTTTTTATCATTTTTAAGGCATTGGATCGTAACATTTGGTATCAGAGACTACATACAAATATAACACAATAAATGTAATAATTCAATAAGGGGTTTTATACATAATATGGGCTTTTGTATGTGGCTTTGTCTAGGGATTAATAAATTGGCTTCATGCAAACAACTTGAGCTGGCATATTGAACTTATCCTTTAAATATATCTCGACCAAGCTTACGAAGTTTTAAGACTAATTTTTGGTTCGAACTGAAGCATGGGTAATACCCAAGTGTAAAACAAGGGCATGGCTTGCGCGTATCTTTAAAGGGAAAAGAGGACGACTATATAACCAGAGAACTTGTGACCAACACTGCTTATGTTGCAATGGTTGTTAAACTCAATCCATGTCATAAATATATTTTGAACAAACCCAACAAACTAGTGTTGTGTAAAGATGGTAAACATCACACAACGCGCTTCAAAGGTTCGAGTTAGAACCTCATAAGAAAACAAAGATTGTAACCAAAATATTTCTTGACACAAAACAGAATGGAAAGTGGGATAATGAATGAAGTAAGTGCAGCTCAAAACCTTTTTAATTCCTTTACAATTAAATGACAAGAGGGGGAAAAAGAAACATTTGTGCAACAACAATGTCAAACTAGAGCCAAACAACCATTAATTAACAAACTTTTGCAGTATTAGATGTAAAACAAATTGAAAACCTCATACCTTTGCAAAATGGCATCTTTAAGATCAAGATGCAGGAAATTTGTTACCAAAATTGTCAGGGTTCGAGCTTTGTGAAACAATTTGTCACCACATCAGAGAAAACCAAAGAACTTGGGTGCACAATGCCAAAACCAAAGTGAACTGAGGATGACAAAACCATCATAGTGGTGCATTGAATGCACGTCAATCACCACTATGTTTCCAATACTATCAAACAATAAAACATCTGCCAATTCAACACCACTTTTCAATACAACCAACAAAACACCTAATCACAACTTGCCTCTCGGGAAAGGGACCACACGCCATGTCAGCTGGCATAGATGCCTACAGGCTGGTGGCTCAAAATATTATGGCCAAGTTCCATCATATTAAACCAAATTCAATTGTTGTTAAAACAATGCCAATCAAACAACACAACCCACTTTACAATATACCATATACATCATGTGACGTTAAAAACTTACAAATATAACCATAGTTGCCACCCACTCGAAATAACTAAGTGTTGTCTATGTGAGCTCGATATTATTCATATAAAATGCAAGTTGTGTCATATAGTTTGAATGCCATTGCACATTGAATGTTGTAATATAATCGACCACCTTTTCAAATGTGAAGAGTCAACACTTATCATTTACAAGAAAACTTTGAATATGCCAGAAGGAATGTTTGTCACGTGTGACAAAATAAAATATAAAAAATTAAATAATGTAGCTATAAAAACCATTATAACATGATGAAATCAGAATATGGCGAGACTTATGTTTTTCCCAATCACCATAAGTTTGACCTCCATGTGCATATTATGACCATGGATGCAGTGAGATGCTTCAACCAATTGAAAGTGAAACTAAATGATGTCAATAACTTCTACGAACATATGCATATTTAGTGCATTATCATTCTTTTCCTTTCCTCACTAGGG
>ML811463.1:31106-55247 GCA_009831015.1 Picea engelmannii
ATATATACAGGCTAGTGGCTAGTTACCAGTTTTCAAGTCAACTCCACGCAATCCCTCAGGCTATCCCACTTCCCTCCAAGGCTCTAGCACAGGTCGACTAGGAAATATCTTTGTTGGGGACTCCAAGAATTCTTAGCTATAATAGAGTTCTCTCAATGGCAATAATTCACTATGCACATGGGCACATTTTCAAGATGAAATTCATAACAACCATACTCATTCTTTCTCAGGTCATAGTTCTGCAACCCAGGCTCTCAAGCAAGCTCCCAAAAGAATGAGTGGCAAATGATTCCCCTCCATCATCCAAAATTAAGGATTATATTTGCATGTCTATAACTTCCCACCTAGTGGCCTAAGAAGTTTACATACTTCACTTGGGAACTCACTCCAAGGTCATAAAGGTTAATGTATGAAATAAAGGACTTAGAAATAAATGAGATCAGAATTTTCGTTTTAGTAATAAAATATTATTATTTACTTTAGCCTCCCCCTTGAGCCCCTAATTCCCCTTTCATTCCTCTCTCATGGAATCATAGTCCCCCATGTTTTTTCCTTCTTTATCTACAGTCGGTGATGTATTTTTATTATTAATGTACTATGTTTACATATTACATTCACTTGGCCCTTAGCCATTCATCGCATATACAAATATACATTGCTAATCCATGGATCAAAATTGAGGTGCTACATTTGAGGGTGCAACCCTTCTCCCTTTTTTTTAATTCCTAAGTGGGTCATCCTTTGAGGCACGACCTCACTATTCTTCTTCCTCATCCTCGTGCAGTTTTCTTGAGGGTTTCAATATTTTATAGGGATGCAACCCTCTTCTCTCCTTAGAAATTTCATGGTTGCATGTGTTAAGGGCATGTTGGCTTATGGTCACAACCTCTTGGAAAAGCTCCATGCATGGTCGAAGGGTGTAGCTAGTTGCAATGGTCATGGGCATGGCCCTTTAGATTGAATTCATGCAAGGGAATCACCCTCTTGAATATTGGCTAGTGCTAAGGGTTAAACATGCAACCCTTTTATTTTCTTGGACTGAGTTGTAGTTGAAGGGGGCGTGGGCTTCTTGTGTTCTCTTATTTGTGGCTACTACAATTAATTGTTGGATCATAGCCTATGCCCCATGACTGCCTGGCTTTCTTAAGCACACTACCATGGCTTGTGGCCATGGTGCCATGTTCACCTCCATACATGNAAAAAAAAAAAAAAAAAAAAAATTGGTTTTGTCTTTGTTATATTTTAGTTTTTTTATTTATTATTTAGATTTTGCCTTAAAAAAAATTGTTTCATTTTCTTTCTTATTTAGTTTTTGTATTTTATTTGTTTTCTTTAGTATTTAGCTTATATATATTTTTTAACGCATAGTACACACATATTATATATATGTTTGGTTTCCCTTTTTTTAGTTTATTTTTTATAAAAATGCCTTATTTTCTTCTTTTGCACACACACGAAAGAAAAATTATTTTCTATATCTTTGTATATAGTCTTATATGTATGTATATGTGTTCAAGCTACATATATCACATATACAGGTAGAGAGAAAGCCTTCCTGAAACCCTAGATAAATCCTCTCTTTTTTTTGTTTGTAATAATATGAATATCATAATTTCATTTTGTCTTCTTCATATCTCCTAACTTTGTTTAACTTTTATTTTATGGGTAGCAAGGATTTGCTACATAACAATTACAGATACAATAATGGTTGCTTGTCATGAGTGCTTTTGTTTAGTAGGGATGAGTTTATGTGAAAAAAGATAAATTCTTCTTAGTACCCCAACCTTGGAGGCTACAAACCTCATTAAAAATTTTAAAGCATCCCTTCTCAAGGGCGTTGCTACTCTTTTTTTATTCTATTAAGTTGCAAGATGGAATGTAGTTCCCTTTTTGTATTTTGTATATGTATTTATTTTCTTCCAAGTAGCTTATCAAGCTTGCATTCATAATAAATGGGTCTTTATATCCAATCAATTTCTATTCAATTTAAATTATGTTCTAACTTTCTTCACTTGTGTAGGAAACTAATGTTTTAATTATTGTAATGATAGCAATTATAAGGCATGACCTTGGCCTTTAAGGCTTTAGTTTTGAAACCAAGGCTCTTATATCATGTATAGCACCAATCAAGGTTTTAACCCTTTAGTCGGTGTTATTGATTACAATTATCTATTTAATTGTTGTTCAATTCATCCTTCTGAAATGTGAAATTTATAACACTAGTTCCAATGTACAATTTTTCTGAAATTTGCTACTGTAAAACTGCAATTTAAGCCTAAGAAATACACATATCATTGTGGCTATCAAGCATGACATACAACCATAAACCCTTATAGCAATTAACATGTAGTTGGGAGATAAAATTTAAATCATTATACTTGAAATTCATTGAACAAATAAATAATAAGCTTCATAATGGTATATTCATTTAATAGACAACACATTTTCATGGGGTAAATAAGGAAGCATGCCTCTTATTCTATTTTATTTAGGCAATCTAACTCCTTCAAATTTTACTTACCCCAATTAGATCTAATCCTCCCAACCAACTAGGAACAACTTATCTGACTACTTAGTCCCTAACAAGTCTACTAGTCCAGTGCAATAGATCCAAAATAGCCCAGTCCTCTTTTCTCCATTAAGAAATATTTTTCTTCCAAAATATCACAACCCCTCAACATTATTTCCTCCTCAGTATCTATCAAATTCCCATCCCCATTTCCCAAAGTCTCCTCAACAACCCTCATTAATAGGCCATCAACCTCCCTTTCTAGATTTTAGGGAAAATGTTAATTAAAATAAAATAATTAATTAATTAAAAAAATAATAACAAAATATAATTCAAAGTCTTTTTTATCATACTAGAATGAAATTTGATATTTTCCCCAAAATTCATGACAATCCACCATATCCATTTAATTCATCCCATCAACCAATAATCAAAGTCAACAAGGGTATTTAATGCTACTAAATATTTATATGTATGTGATATACTTTCCATAATCATTAAACCATTTATTAAATAATTAATAACCTAGTTTAATAATCAATTCATTAAGTAATTGTACTAGTACATATGTTAGGCAACAAATACCAAAATAGATTGAAAATATAAAGAGAAGAGGATCCATTCCTTGAGAAATAGATATAAGAATGAAAGATAAGCCTCTTCGAGGGGGAAACCTCCTTTTACAATAGAACAAATGTATAAGAAGGATATGCGATACTCTAAAACTAGGTCTCCTATGTGTGTATGTGTGTGTAGGAGAGAAAGAGTACAATTGTAATTAAAGGGTCTAGCCGACAACAACACTATAACAATATAAATATAAATCATTATCTAAAGCTTTACATGGGGTTGTATGTTTAACATGGGGATTTGTTTAGGGCTTAGCATGCCCCTCCCCTTCAAACAAGTGTTGTCCTCAACTCTTGACTAACTGTGTGTGTTTCTACATAAATAAATCATTTTCCCATGTCGTCACTTCCACTGGTAGGTTCTTCCATTTGATGAGGTACTCATTAATTGCTCGATTTTGCGGCTACTTTATCCTTGTTTCAAGGATTGTTTGTCTCTAGTATGATTTTCCCTTGTTCATTAATCTCTGGCAAAATAGTTTGAACTATGATCTTGTCACTGATTACCTTCTTTAAGAAATAAACATGGAAGATTGGATGTGCACATGAGGATGGAGGAAACTTCAATTTGTAATCCATACTTCCAATCCTCTACAACACCTTATAGGGGCCATAATACTTTGGTGCTAATTTATTGTTCTTCTTATGTTGCTTGAGGGAGATATGTTTGTCTGGTTGTAGCCTAAAAACTACCCAATCCCCCACTTCAAGTTCTCTCTCACTGCGATGTTGATATGCTTGTTATTTCATCCTATTTTATGCTATAACCAAGTTTTCCTTCAATAGTATGAGAATATCTTATTGGTGCCCTATGGGTTCTCTACTACTTGAACCTTTGCATTCCCTTTCAAGCATGATGTGATGGGTGGAGGATGATATCCATAAAGTGCCATAAATGGGGAATTTTGTTTATGAAGTATGGAAGGATTTTTTGTACCACCATAAATACACAACTTGCCTTCTCTTGTGTATTTGGAGCATATCAAAGGAGGTCTAGCATATGAGGTCTTGGTTTCTTGGTCTTTGGTATCTTGGTCTTGGTTTATTTGTGGAGAGCTATAACGTGGCATTGTACGGGTTGAAGGAATCTATATTGAAGAATTGGTTGCTAGGTATTCTCCCCCACAAGGGTTTCCCATGATATATCTTGTGTTCTATGATTGTTTATCTTTCAGTGATCCTATTACATGCAATTGTTAATTAATGTTAAAGAAGATAACTGTAACTTCTAAAATTATAACATGGTATCAAAGCAGGCTTGAATAGAAGACAATTCATAGATCTAGAAGACAAAAGGAGCCATTTTTTCTTGATAGGAGTGGTTTCCAAACAAGACAATACCACCAGAAAGTGCACCCTAGTGGAGCACATCTTTTCCATGGATCGGATCTTTAGAATCCAGAATTTGTGATTTAGGGGCAGGATGACTACTGGAACCAAGATTGATGAGAATCTGGAGGGAGCTGACAACTTCAAAGCCTGGAGGTATAGAGCATCCCTCCTCCTAGAAGAACATGATCTAGAAAAGTTCACTAAAGAAGAGGTTTCAAAACCAGAGGGAGATGAGGCTAAAGCAAAGCATAAGAAGGATATGGTCAAAGCAAAGAGGATTATTGCAGACTCCATGAAGGACCATCTTATTCATCACATATCTTCATTATCCACTCCAAAAGAAATTATGGATGCCTTAACCCAACTTTTTGAAGGCAACAACATCAACCGAAGAATGACCTTGAGAACTCGGTTAAAGAACACAAGGATGTAGAATTCATAAACCATCCACTCTTACTTCTCGAGAGTGAACCAGATCAAGGAGTAGATAGAATCCATTGGTGATACAATGAATGGAGAATAAATGGTGATGACCACCTTGAATGGCCTCCCAAGGTCATGGGATGCATTTATTTAAGGGATATGCTCAAGAAGGAATCTACCCAAGTTCATTAAGCTATGGGAAGATTGCAACCAAGAAGAAGCAAGGATGACAGCAAGAGAAGAGAATATGACAGATGATGATCAAGCCCTAGGCACCCATACCAGGAAAAGAAAGAGCAAGAAAGAACCCTCCTCACCCAAGAAGTTTTAGAAGGGCCAAAGAAATAACCCAAATATCAGATGTTTCTATTGTCAGAAAATGAGACACATTGCTAGGAATTTTTCCCTCATTCAAAGACCAAGGGAAAAGAAAGGAGGTAAAAGGCATCATGTTCATACAACTGAAGATGATGAACCACCCATGAAGGTTGCAAAGGAATATGAATCAAGTGATGAGGAGTATGCTCTTATCTCAGCCCTTACAGGAATTGTCACTCATGGAAGTGACATTTGGTTGGTGGAAAATGGTGCTTCCAAGCACATGACAGGTTATAAAGACTCCTTGTCTAACCTTACTCATAAGGATTCACCACAAAAGGTAAAATTGGGATTTGACTATTAGTATTCAATCAAAGGAGTAGGAGAAGCCTCCTACAAGTTAGACTCGGGAAAGCCGATGAAGATGAAGGAAGTTCTCTATGTTCTTGGATTGAAGAAGAACCTTCTCTTGATTTCAACATTGGATGAGAAGGGTTACAAAGTTTCATTTTGTGATGGAAAAGTTCTTATGTGGCCTAGAGGGAATAATTTTGATGATGTTGTGGTTATTGGAGTTCAAGAGGGAGGACTCTACAAATTGAAAGGGCGATCAGATTCAACATTAATTCACGACATTGTGAATCCCAGTGAATTATGGCATGGGATATTTTCTCACCTACATTACAAGGCCCTACTGAGTGTGAGAAATATGGTGACGGGACTACCAGAGATCCAGGCAAAACTAGACGACGTGCGAAAATGTTGTGCACAAGGAAAAAATGTGAAGCACTCCTTTCCCAACAACTATAACAGATCCAAAACAGTATTAGACATCGTGCACTCGAATATGTGTGGACCGATGTCAAAAACTTCACTAAGAGGGTATGTATATTATGTGTTTTTTTATTGATGATTACTCACGTAAGACTTGGATCTATTTGTTGAAGGAAAAGAATGAAGTGTTTGGAAAATTCAAAGAATTTAAGGCACTATTAGAAAAGCTGACAGAGCGGAAGATAAAGACCTTGCGATCAAATAATGGAGGAGAATTCAATTTAGAGGAATTCAAAGAATATTGCAATGAAGTTGGGATTAAGAGGGAGCTTTATACTCCCTACAATCCTCGGCGAAATGGAGTAGCAAAAAGGAAGAATCAAATGATCATGGAAGCAGTGAAGGCTATTATCCATGATCAAGATCTACCTATGCATCTGTGGGAAGAATAAAAAAATATTGCAGTGTAAGTGCAGAACATAAGTGCCCATAAAGTAATTGAAAACAAGACATCGGAGAATATGTTTTTAGGAGAGAAGTCGGAAGTCAACCATCTAAGGATATTTGGTTGCCCCGTATTTGTGCATGTCCCCAAGGAAAAGAGGACAAAATTGGATCCATTCGAAAAGAATGGCATATTTGTTGGTTACACATATTGAAGGCATACAGGATATATATTCCTAGTCACCGGAAAGTTAAGATTAGCCGAGATGTCACCTTTGATGAGAGTGCAGCTTTCAGTAAATCAAAACAGGACTGTGCAAAAAAGGTTCTTGAGGAGGAGAATGAAGTTACTAGAGTTCCAGAGGAAAAAGTAGTTGAACTAGAGGAAGTCATTCATGAGGATAATGACATGAAATAACCTCAGATGCCAACAAAGATTCCTTCTCGCAAGAGAAGACCATCTTGGGAACAGGAGCTCATCAGAGATGCAGAAAGATATGGTGCCCCAGAAAAATATCTCAGCAAAAGTAAGAATTCGAAACTGTATTCAAACTATGTGGCATGTTTGTGTGATATCATTGCTGCAAAACTGTCCAATTATGAAGAGGCTATAGAAAAGAGGGTATGGAAGGATGCCATGTGGGAGGAATATCAATCCATAGTAAATAATGATGTCTAGGATGTGGTCCCCATACTGAAGGAGAAATCAATAGTAAGTTCAAAATGGATCTACAAAATGAAACATCCAACTGATGGTAGTATTGAAAAGTATAAGGCTAGATTTTTGGCTCGAGGATTCTCTCATAAGGAGGGAATTGACTATGAGGAGACATTTTCTCTCGTGGCAAGATATACCTCGATCGAGACAATACTTTTGTTGGCCACAATAATGAAATGGAAGGTGCATTAGATGGATGTGAAGACAACCTTCTTTAATGGTGAAATAAAAGAGGAAGTATATGTGGAACGACCATAAGGGTTCGAGGTACATGACAGAGAGACGCATGTGTGCAGATTGAAGAAGGATTTATATGGATTAAAGTAGGAACCCAAAGAATGGTATGGCAAGATCGACAATTTTCAGATGAGATTAGGATTTACAAAGAGCAATGCAGATCCTAACCTTTACTTTAAGGTTGTGGATGATGGTCCGATAATACTATTGTTGTATATGGATGACATGTTTCTAACAGGTGTGGAAAATCTCATCTCAGAGTGTAAGAGAAAATTAGTTGTTGAGTTTGAGATGAAAGATCTCAGGATGATGCATTACTTTTTGGGTCTCGAGGTATGGCAGAGACAAGATGAGATCTTTTTGAATCAAGGGAAGTATGCAATGGAAATACTGGAGAGGTTTGGGAAGTTGGATTGCAAGGCAATGACTACACCTGTGGTATCAAATTTGAAGTTGCTACAGGCTACAACTTCAAATACTGTCGATGTTACCTTATACAAGAATATGGTGGGTTCATTGATGTACTTGATGAACACGAGACTGGATATATGTTTTTATGTGAACACCCTCGGTTAGTTTATGGAGCAACCCAAGCAGGTTCATTTGGTCGCAGCAAAACATGTGATAAGGTACCTTAAGGGTGCATTGGATTATGATCTTAGGTATGTGACAAACCTTGAGTTCAGGTTATATGGATATTTGCATTCATATTGGGCCTGTAGTTTTCATGATCGGAAGAGTACTTCGGCATATTGCTTCATTCTAGGCTCCAATATGGTTTCGTGGAGTAGTAGGAAGAAGTCATGTGTAGCACTCATTATGGTTGAGGTTGAATATGTGGCAACATGTGCAACATGTAGAGAAGCGGTGAGGCTTCAGAAGCTATTGTCTGGGTTATTTGGTCTCAAACTGGAGGCAAACTGCATTTGGTGTGACAACCAGAGTTGCATGAAGTTGTCAGAGAATACAGTGTTCCATGAAAGGTCGAAGCATATTGAGATCAAATATCACTATATCATGGATATGGTGCAGAGGGGAGCAGTGAGGCTCTAGTATGCAACTCTAAGGAGAAGGTTGTAGACGTGTTGACCAAGCCACTATCGAGGACGAAGTTCAAGCACTTCAGGGACAAGATTGGTGTGGTCCCTCTTCAAAGGGAGTGATGAGGTATAGATGCATTGCGGGGTAGTGGATGTCCTGGGAACATGTTGTAGTTATTTGAGAGTTACCCAAAGGCCTTGGATGCATTGGTTGTGAAGTCACAGGGGTGCACATGATGAGGTACAAATGCATTGCGGGGTAGTGGATGTCATGGTGACATGTTGAATTTATTTGAGAGCTTCCCACATGCCTTGGATGCATTGATTGTGAAGTCATGTTGTAGTATGGATATCAGATGATGTATAGATTCATATGTTAAACAATCAATGGTCATGAGCTCGTGTGGCAACAATGAATACCTTCCTAGCTAATAGGGAGTGTTGATATTTTGATGTAACTATGGAATGTATTCTTTTGTATTTATATTGGTCAAACGTCGAGAAGGTTATCGTAATCTTATTGTATAAATCGGCTCAAAAGAAATTATTATTTTATTGTTATCCTTATTGTAAAAGTAAAAAACGATCCCTCTTAGGGTTGCATCTTTTCGGGAGTCAAGTTATGTGTATAAATAGAGGTAGAGTTCCTCCCATTTGTATACACACAGAACTCGCCTTCTCTTGTGTATTTGGAGCATAGTGCAAGAGGTCTAGCATAGGAGGTCTTGGTTTATTGGTCTTGGTCTATTTGTGGAGAGTTATAACTTGACATTGTACTGGTTGAAGGAATCTATACTGAAGAATTGGTTGTTGGATTTTCTCCCCCACAAGGGTTTCCCAGGATATATCTTGTGTTCTGTGATTGTTTATCTTTCAATGATCTTATTACATGTAACTGTTAATGAATGTTAAAGAAGATAACTATAGCTTCTAAAATTATAGCATTTCCTTCGTATTTGGGTAAACCTGTAATAAAATACATTGAAAGTTCTTCTCAATGTTGACCTGGTATAGTTAATGGTTGCAGTAATCATGCGGTCTTGATTGTCTCTCCCTTATTCTGTTGGCAAACCACACATTCAACCACAAAATTTTGAACATCAGTTTTAAGACCTTCCTAGAAAAAATCCTTCTTGATCCTGTGGTAAGTTTTCAAGAACCTTGATATAAGAGAAGTGTGCAATTCCAAAAGGACCTTCTATTTGAGTTGATAATTCTTACATAGATATATGTGATCTTGATACCACAATAAATCATTCTTCCATACAAATTTATTTAATGCACTTGGGTCCTCTTGTAGTTGTTTAATGATATTGCATACCTTCTAATATTTCTTCCATTCTATCCTTGCTTCTTCCACCCAACCAAATTGTGGAATAGAAATAGCACATAGTAAACTATCAGTTTCTTCTTCTTTCCTTGAAAGTGCATCTGCCACCATATTATGTTTTCCTCTTTTGTAGATAATTTCAAATTCATAACCTAACATCTTTGTAACCCAATTGTGTTCATCTTCTAAAGATAATTGTTGCTTCAAGAAGTATTTCAAACTATCATAATCTGGTTTTACTTTGAAGTGTCTTCCTATTAGGTAAGGGTGCCATTTCTTAACTGCATGTAGTATGGCCAACATTTATTTTCATAATGGTTTTGCTTAAGTTATTTCCTTTAATTTGGTTATTTTCAAAGGCAAGGGTCCTTCATTCTTGCATTAAAACTACACCTATGCCATGGCCTGAGGCATCGCACTCCACAATAAAGGTTTTAGTGAAGTGAGGTGTGGTTAGGACAAGAGTTGTATACATAGTCTGCTTAATTTTTTCAAAATCTTTGGTTGATTCTTGAGTCCAAGAAAATGCTTCCTTCTTTAATAATGTTGTTAGAGGTGTTACTACTTTACCATGATTCTTGAAAAACTTGCGGTAGTAGCCTATTAATACTAAGAATCCTATAAGTTTCTTCAAGGTTTTGGGGATTGGCCATTCCATCATAGATTTAATTTTGTTAGGGTCCACTTTGACACCTTCCTGAGATACAATATGTCCCAAATATTCCACTTCTTGAACCCCCAAAAGAGAACTTGGAAGGATTTGCATATAGTTGTTGCTCGTCCAATAGTTTTAAGACCCTGTCAACATGTTGTACATGCTCCTCCCAAGATTTGTTATAGATTAGTATGCCATCAAAAAATATGAACACAAGTTTTCTAAGGAAATGTTTGAAAATAAAATTCATCAAGCTTTGAAATGTTGAAGGTGCATTAGTAAGGCCAAATGTCATAACCAAAAACTCATAATAACCTTCATATGTGTAGCATCCTGAACCTCCCACGCCAAATGTTGAAGGTGCATTAGTAAGGAAAAATGTCATAACTAAAAACTCATAATGACCTTCATATGTGTAACATCCCAAACCTCCCAGGCTGGGCCATGCCACACAACCTCAAATTTTGTAGCTATGAATCAACAAAACTATAACATCCCCAGCATATTATTGAGTAATGCTACATCAAAGATACACTACATGGATTCTATACTAAACACTAGTGTGCGTAGTATCACTTGAAGTAGTGCATTTAACCTCAAACTAAGTCGCGCCATACTAACTTTATCCTTTGAACATAACTTTAAGCATACGAAGTAACTAAAAACAACTATGCACAAGCACGTTGAACACATAGCGTTACCGTGTGCACAACCATTCTAACGTCATTACCAAACATGTCCTACTTATGCATGCAAACTTCTTCCATGTGCGCATAGACAACTTCATCCCCTGATGCACACAAAGTTTTATCTACGCACACGGATATTCAAACCTATTTATGAAGACTCAAAACCAAAATCATAAAGTTAACTTAACAAACAAGACTATCAACAATTCTCATACTCATGCACAATTATAATAATGACTATCAATACCACACTTACATGTGCAAGAATTAAAAATTATAATAATGACATACAAGAATTAACCCATGTTAAACATAGAAAAATAAGCACACAATAAACAAGACAAGCACATAAGAACACTTATCTTTTATGAAAGTCACCAACTACACGCAAAACTTGGACGTTCCTCCTAGCCATAAACTCTGTCGCTCATAAGCTTTCAGCAACAAGTCACCCCTGAGATGGGAATTAACTCCACCAAGGAAAAGGGGTTCCTAGTGACAAGCTATGGTCATATTCTCGATAGAATTACTCAGTCCAAGGTGTCTGCTATTGCAACTAGCCTACATTCCCTCATTCCCCATGCACGTGTCACACCCAAGGAAGTGTGCCCCTTCTATACTCAACAACCCCTTAGTTTCCCACTTCCCTTCCAAGGTTACCAGCAACAGGCCGAACATAAATTCTTCGAGACCTGTGACTAATGCCCAGTGCACCAAGGAACAATTCTCGTCAAAAAATTTACCTGGAGAGTATGCTCACAAGATTGACAACCAGCTTCTTCAAAAACAAATCTCTCACCCAGAGAGACTGCTCATGGGCCTGACAACTCACCTCTTTGACAAAAAAACTCTGATTACAGTACAAAAACTCCTTATAAGCTTATTTGTGCATATAAGGTAATAGTCATCATCTCCCCGGACCAACCCCTTCTGCACACGAGAGTGAATAATGAATAATTGATTCCATTCCCCCAAAATACACTAAGGCCAACAATATATATTGCATTCCTTCAACTTGACATTTGTCACCTTTATCTTAATCCACTTGGTGACTCGTTCCCTACCTCAGGAGCTTAGGATAAAATAATTATCCAAAAACTTACACTTTTCCAGAAATATTATAAAATATTCCCTAAGACTTAATTCCCACCCCTTTTCCCTTTTCTGGTGGAGTCATCCCCGCATCTCTTTTTGTATGATTATGTTCATGCACATCGATGTAATATTATATTAATAACTGAGTATGATTACTTTTACATGGAAAGGTGCATTGGCCTATCTGTGTCCCACCAACCTCATAATCACACAGCGTCTTCGGCCTCAATACATACACAACCATATATATATATATCAACTCTGTGCGCACTCTTAGGTCATTACCGCACACTTAACCAAGTGCACGGAACACTATGAAATGTGTGCACTTACCCAGGTGCACACAACACTATGAAATGTGCACACCCTATCTTTGATAACAATTCTTCGCGCACTACTCAGGTGCACGCAACACCAAAACTAGGTGCCAACAACTCACCAACCTATATGTACAGTTACATTTACAATTGGTACCAATGAATCACCATCCTATATGTACATTTACAAAGGGTTTGGATCATGGACATTACATTCCCCTCCCCCTTATTTATGCATTGTCCTCGGTGTATCATTTACACATGTACATACAAAATTTCAAAAATATTCAAAAAGATGCGGATACTCTACCTGCATAACATCCTCACACTCCCAAGTTGCAACCTCGGTACCGTAACAGTTTGTTGGACCTTTACCAACTCTATGGGTCGATTCTGGAGCTGTTTGATTTTCTGATCCAATATGCAAATTAGTCGCACTTAAAAATCGCCTTGTGGCTCCACCTGAATCACATTCCAATCAATAATATGATTAGCATCATGTACGTACTTTTTAAGCAATGACACATGGAAAACATTATGAATACACAAGGATGCAGACAATGCAAGCATATATGCAACAGGACCAATCCTTTCAAAGGTTTCAAATGGCCCACAATAACACACTTCTAACTTAGAACACCTTCCCAACTTCAAGGAACTACGTCTAACCTTCACTTTCAAGAACACGTGATCACCCACTTCAAATTCTCTGTGGGTTCTGCCTTTATCTGCACAATTTTTCTTCCTATCCTGGGAAACCTTTAAATTCTTCCTTATCTTTACCATCTAATGCTCCATTTCCCAGAGCAAATTTGGCCCAGCTACTGTGCAATCTGTTGGGTTGTCCTAACTCACTAGCATGTTGCACTTTTTACCATAGAGTGCTTCAAATGGGATCATCTTTAAAGATGCTTGATACCCATTATTGTAATTAAAATCTACCAAGTGAAGGTAATCTTCCCATTTTGATGGCGTATCCATCACACACATTCTCATCATATCTTCAATCACTCGATTTATGTTGGGTATGTGTTATGTTCTTTGCACGACTAGTTGTAGTGTTTTCTACGTTGCGTCGGGCACGTAGGGGGTTTGAGGGTGGGTGCTAGGCCCCCCCTTCAGGGGTTACATGGGGGGTATAACCCCCCTGTGTGATTATTTAGGAGCAATGCCCCCGAGAATTTTTTTTTTTACCTCAGGAAACGTGTCGCATTTTTGCCTCGTTTTTCGTGCCACCTCGATTTTCATGTCCATTGTTGGGCGGTTTTTCGGCACATGGTTTTTTCCGATGGTTTTCTATTTTCAGTTAAGGAATTATGGTTGTTGACTAATCTAGGTCATTGGGTTAGGGTTTTGGATGTCATTGACTCCTATATGTATATTGTATTGTAATCAAGGTATCATTATGAATGAATATAGAATATGTTGGTTTTCCCAGTTTGGGTTTCCAGGGGAAAAGTCTCTATGTAATGTGTGTATTTTCCATTGTATCTATTTTGTTCTTTTATTGAAAATCTATTTGCAGTAAAATATTATACAAGGTTAAAATATACATTTGGTATCATAGCTTTGTTGGCTTCAGGGGATGCCTTTGTGGTCAAGGGTTTGGCTCGGGACTGTTATAAGCCTTGTTACAGTGGGATATCTGTGGTATTGATTTTTCAGGTGAAAATAAATGGCGAGCAATTAAAAAATGGAGATCGAGAAGTTTAATGGGAAAAGTTTTGAGTTGTGGAAGCTCAAGATGGAAGACCTGTTGGTGGACAGAGATCAGTGAATCACGATGGATCTTGGTATTACACCTACATGAACTTCAACAAATGACTGGAAAAAGTTGGATCGGAAGTCAAAGAGCACAATCCACTATATCTGTGTAATGTGTGTATTTGTCATTGTATATTTTTTGTTCTTTTATTGAAAATATGTCTGTAGTAAAATATTGTACAAGGTTAAAATCTACAATTTACCCTCTCTATTTGTCCATCTCACTAAGAGTGATATGTTGTGCTATAGTTTAGATTTGTTCCAAATCCTTTGAATAACCCTTTCCAAAAGTTTGAGGTGAATTTGGAATCTATGTTAAACGCAATTGTCTTAGGTACACCATGCAACTTGGAAATTTCTCGTATGTATATCTCAGCAATGTCGGTTGCCTTGTGTGTTGACTTCACTGGAATAAAATGGGAAGCTTTAGTAAGCTTTTCCACCACTACCATAATAGAATCACGTTTCTTAGCAGTCCTAGGTAGCTTAGTTATAAAATCCATGGTTACAACTTCCTACTTCCACTCAGGAATGGGAAAAGGTTGTAGCAAACCAGTTGGATGTATGTGCTTAGCCTTGACCCTCTGACATTCGAGACATCTAGAAATAAAATCAATAATTTACTTTTTCATACCTGGCCAATAATATTGCTTCTTGACTAAAACAATTGTCTTCTGGTAACTTGCATGTCCCACATAAGGAACCTTGTGCATCTCTGATAATATTAGACTCTTCATCTCCTTATCATTTGACACATAGACCCTATGTCTATACATGAGGATCCCATCCTCTCTTAGCTCGTAACCTTCAAATTTATGTTGTGGCATACCTTCTTGTAAAGTCACCTTTATGTCCACATAACGCTAATTTGATTTGGAAAATTTCTAAAATTTTGTCACACAAATCCAATTTATACATGCTAATGGCTCTAGCATGCATCTCATGCACCCTCCTGTTGAGTGTGTTAGCCACCTTATTCTCTTTTCCTATGATATGATTTATGTCAAAGTCATAATCACTGAGGAATTATAACCACCTTCTTTGTCTGACATTTAAACTTGGTCGTCCAAATAGATATTTCAGACCACTATGGTCTGTCCTCGAGTCAAATATTTTACCCATAAGATAATGCAGCCACATTTTCAAGGAATGCACTATGGCTGCTAATTCTAAGTCATGAGTGGCATAGAGCCTTTCATGCTCTTTTAAATTTCTTGATTCATAGAATACCACATGTCCATTCTGACTCAGGACTCCATTGATCCCTTCTTTGCATGCATTTGTGCACACAACAAAGTCTACATCAGGATAAGCAATTCTCAAAATTGGCACACTTGTCAACAAACTCTTCAAGTGCTGAAAATTCCTTGCACAATTCAGATTCCAATCCAATCACGCACCTTTCTTTCGCAAAGATGTAATTGGAAGTGCAATCGGTGACAATCTTCAATAAACCTTTCGTAGTAACCTACAAGCCCTATAAAGGATCTCACTTCTACAATATTTCTTGGTGTCGAACATTCCTCAATGGATTTTATCTTTTCTGGATCCACGGATATTCCTTCCTTTGAAATGATACAACCCAAATAATGAATTTGTCGTTGATAAAATGAGCACTTGCTCAACTTTGCATAAAGTTGATGCTCCCTCAATACTTGCAACACCATCCTCAAGTGTTACTCATGCTCCTCTTCAGACTTTGAGTAAATGAGTATGTCATCCAGAAATACAATGATAAACTTAACTAAATAACTTCTAAAAACTACATTCATCAAACACATAAAGATAGTTTGTGCATTTGACAACCCAAATGGCACCACTGTAAACTCGTAATGTTCATACCTCGTTCTGAAGGTTGTCTTAATGATGTCTTCCTCCTTAATTTTCACTTGTTGATATCCATATCTGAAATCAATCTTTGAAAATATCCACACACCTCTCAGCTGATCAAAGAGGTCATCTATCCTTGGGAAAGGATAATTGTTCTTTATTGTTTCTTTGTTCAACCGCTTGAAGTCAATACAAAGTCTCAATGTACCATCCTTCTTCTTCACAAACAATACCGGGGCACCCTCAGGCGAAACACTTGGGCATATATACCCCTTCTTCAGAAGCTCTTCAATTTGCATCTACAACTCCTTCAACTCTAACGTACTCAACCTATAAGGAGTCTTGGATACATGTGTTTCTCATGGCATCATATTTATAGAGAAATCAATATCTCTCTTTGGAGGCAATCTTGGTATCTCTTTAAAGACATCCTCAAAATCTTTTAGAACTGTGCAATCTTCAACACTTGGCACATTATCCTTAGGTGCCTCTTCCATGTGTGTTGCAAATACTTGACATCCTTTTCTGTAGCATTTCTTCAATTGCAAGGCTGAAACTTCTCTGATAGTTACAACTCTTGTAATTCCTTGAACTGTTCTTAAGTTCCCTTCTTCATCCAAGCAAGTAAATTCCATGTTGTAATAGTCCATGACAACATGGTTCTCGTCCAACCAATCCATATGAATGAGGCAATCATATGAACCCAAAGGTATAACATTCAAATCAACCTTTCTGTGCAGTCCATTCATCTTCATTGGACATGCCTTAACTATCTCATTAATTTTCCTTTTTGCCCCTGTAGCTAACATCACCAACCAATATTTTCAAAACTTTATTCTTGACAATTGGAACCTTTCCACCATCTTAGTATATAGATAACTATGACTAGCTCCTGAGTCAACTAAAATAGCAATGGGTTGATTGTTAATTTTCCCTTCCACCTCGATCATGTGAGATTAAAACTCAGCCTACCTTTTATCCAGTGTTGCGTAAATCCTTGGCACATTTCTACCCAAATATTCAACTGTCGTAGCTTGTTGTACACTATGTGTAGTCCTCGATTTATCACCTCTTTGAGGGAAATGTCTACGCATATGATTGTCGCCACAACTCCAACATTGAATAGATTGTTGCCATGGATTTTTCCCCACTGTCTCCAACATTCTGGGCTCCTTGAGAGTTGGATGTCCTTGTGCACTATTTTTGAAAAATAGTGGATTATCCCCCTTCTTCATTTGTTCCAACTTTATTTTCATCTTATATTCCCAAGATTTTTGGAAAATCATTCTTCCCCTTTGTTGCTCATAAAGACACTTAACATGCCTTATAGTCTCCTCCAATGTCTTAGGGTCATCATATTGTATCTTGTCACTAATAAATGAGGGTAGCTCACTCAAGTACCTATGAATTTTGACTTGCTCATCCTTGATGAATGTGACATATTTCGGCAACTCTAAGAATCTTCTTTCATACTCATCTATTGTCATACTCCCAAGTTTGAGTTCGAAGAACTCCTTCATTTTCTTGTCATAGTATCACTTGGTTAGGTATTTATTTTGGAAATACCTCTTGAACTCCCTCCAAGTAACTTTCTTCTCATCAACGTGTTTCACTTGCACAAAATTATCCCACCACATTGATGCTTTTTCTTTTAGTTGATAGATGGAAATTCTCCCTTCTACTTGCACAGAATAATTATGCAGTTGGAAGTACTTCCTCATTCTCAACAACCAAGTCTTCACATATTCATCCTTCTTATGCTCATCGTCAAAAGTAGGAGGCTTGGTCTTATTATTTCTCCCTGTAGCTCTTCCACCCCTCTCCTTCTCTTATGCTTCCTGATAGGAGATGGACTTGATCTACTGTGAACTTTCCTAAAAGAATGCTTTGGAAAGTGAGGTCGATGCTTATCAACACTTCTTGCTTCTCTTCTTTTCTCATCATGAGACCTATGAATTCTTGACCTACTTGACTTTGTCCCCTTATCAATTTTCTTTTCTATTTTGTCCAGGCTTTGCATCAATTTGATACTGAAGTCATCTTGTTTCTCCTTGGCTCTCATAAGCCTCTCATTATTTCAGTTATGAGACTTTTGCAAATGGAATTATGATAAGGTGGTTCTTTCAGAATCATCGCATCATTTTTTTTTCGACGTTTCGGACCAAACAAATGTTGCTCCTTGGCTCTCATAAGCCTCTCATTATTAACGTTATAGCTTTGGACATTTTTTTGCAATCCCTTTATGGTTTCTACCAAGTTCATATGCACTTCCTTGAATTATGTACCATCAACACCCAAACCAACATACAAATCCTCGAATTCATCATCAGGACTGTAAGTCCTCTGCACATATTCCATGATTTGACCTTCTGCATTGATTTTGTCCTGCTCTAATGGCTGATAATTCTACAAAATGTGCAGACAACAAGATTTGTTAGGTGAATTCATGAGACAACTTCATGAAACTCTGCACCATTTTGACAGAATCCCTTCCTTTTGAAGCTCATGTGTGCATTGGTATTCAACACACACCAATCTGTGATGTCAATTTTTAACTTGTACATCATGTATCATTAATGCACATGCACCACAAATTTGTTTTGCGTAGCCCCAAACCTTTAGCACGCACACCCATGCACCATTGTTTATTACACAATTCCAATGCAACACTCCGCAATATCATGAATTTAGCACAAACATCTACGCATTCTTACTTAATGTGCACCAAGGTTGCTTAATGTGCACCAAGGTCACACATAAATTCCAAATTCGGTCACTTACTAGTCTGATTTTTTTTTTCTTTAAGTAGAACTCAACTTATGTAGGCTCGATGTTGAAATTGGAGCTTTGATGCTTCTTATCGTCCTTTAGCCCATACAAGTCCAGTGTTGAACCAATAACTCTGATACCAATATGTAATGTCCCCAGCCTCCAAATATGGGCCACGTCACACAACCTCAACTTTTGTAACTCTGAATCAACCAAACTATAACATCTCCAACATACTATTAAGCAATGCTACATCAAAGATCCACTGCAAAGATTCTATACTAAACACTAGTCTGTGCATTATCACTTGAAGTAGTGTTTTCAACTTGAAACTAAGTCGTGCCACACTAACTTTCTCCTTTTAACACAACTTTAAGTAGTAGAAGTAACTAAAAACAAATGCGAACAAGCATGCTAAACACATAGTGTTACTGTGCACGCACCCATTCTAGCGTCATTACCAAATCTGCCCTACTTGTGCATGCAGACTTCTTCCCTGTGCACATAAGTAACTTCAACCTCTGATGCACACAGAGTTTTCTCTGTGCACGTGGCTATTCAAACCTCTTTATGAAGACTCATAACCAAAATCATAAGGTTAACTTAATAAATAAGACTATCAACAATTGTCATACTCATGCACAATTACAATAATGACTATCAACACCACACTTACATGTGCAAGCAACATTAAATATAATAACAACAATAACTTATATGCGACAACATACAAGAATTAACCGATGTCAAACATAGACAAATAAGAACAAAATAAACAAGAAAAGCACATAAGAACACTTATCTTTTATGAAACTCACCAACTGTGTACAGAACTTAGACGTTCCTCCCAACCATAGACTTTGTTGCTCATAAGAGTTCAGCAATAGGTCACCCTCGAGCTGGGACCTAACTCCACTATGGTAAAGGGGTTCCTAATGACATGCTACAATCCGATTCTCGACAAAATTGCTCAGTCCAAGGTGCCAGCTACTGAAACTAGCCTATTGTCCCACATTCCCCACGCACTTATCACACCTAAGGAAGTGTGCCCCTTCTCTGCTCAACATTCCCTCAGTTTCCCCACTTCCCTTCTAGGTTTATCAACAACAGGTCGGATAAGAAGTATCTGAGCCCTACAACTAATGCCCAACGCACCAGGAAACAATTATCAACAAAAATCTCACCTGGAGAGTATGCTCACGGGCCTGATAACTTGTTTCTTCAACAACTAATCTCTCACCCAGAGAGACTGCTCATGGGCTTGACAAACCTCCTCTTCGACAACAAAACTATGATTATAGTACATAAACTCCTTACAAGCTTCTTTGTGTAGATAAGGTAATAATCATCCTCTCCCCAGAACGACCCCTTCTGCACATGAGAGTGAATAATGAATAATTGATTCCATTCCCCCAAAATACACCAAGGCCAACAATATATATTGCATTCCTTCAACTTGACATTTGTCACCTTCAAAATTAGCTTAAACCACTTGATGACTCGTTCCCTACCCCAAGAACTTAGGATAAAATAATAATCCATAAACTTACACTTTTCTAGAAATATTATAAAATATTCCCTGAGACTTAAGTCCCACCCCTTTTCCCTTTTTCGGTGGAGTGAGGCCCCCATCTCTTTTCGTCTAAGTCATTATGCATGCAACGATGTAATGTTATATTAATAACTAAGTATGCTTACTTTTACATGGATATGCACACTAGCCTATCTGTGTTTTGGCTCACTAGCCTCATAATCACACAGGCTCTTCGGCCTTAAGACATACGCAGCCTTATATATACATATATATAAATCATCTCCGCACGCACTCACGGGTCATTATTGTGCACTTATTCAAGTGCGTGCAACTATGTGAAATGTACGCACTTACCCAGGTATGTGCAACACTATGAAATGTGTTCACCCTGTCTTTGATAACAATTCTTCATGCACTACTCAGGTGCGTGCAACACCAAAACTAGGTGCCAACGGCTCACCGGCCTATATGTAAAATTACATTTACAATTGGTACCAATGACTCAACAGCCTATATGTAAAATTACAAAGGGTTCAGATCAAGGACACTACAATGTATTCTAAGGGTTGTTTTTGGAATGTCTTCTTGCCTCATTTTGAATTGATGATATCATGAACGAAGATCCAAATTAGTAAAGAAAATTGGTCCATGTAACTCATCTAATAATTCATCAATGACAGAAATAGGAAATTTGTCTTTGATGGTCATTTTGTTGAGCTGCCTATAATTTGGATAGACATGCCATGAACCATATTTCTTTGTAACCATCACCACTAGTTAAGATAAAACACTTTGTCTAGGTTGAATGATGTCGACCTCTAATATTTATTGAATCATACGCTCAATCTCACTCTTTTGTGCATATAGATACCTGTAAGGCCTAATGTTAGGTGGTACACTTCCTGGTTATATATGAATAGCATGGTCATTATCTCGAGCAAGTGGAAGCCCGTTAGGCATCTCTCCAAATACCTTAGAATAATTGTTGATAACTTTTTGGAGATCCAATGGAGCAGAGCATATATATGTTTGAACATCTAGTGAGAACAATTGTGCAATTACACCATGGTGCCACTTTTTGAGTAATTTTATCATTGCTTTTAGAGCTTATCACTTTAGAAGGTTTCCCTTGGATACCTCTAAGCTCAATTTCCTTGCCTTCTAAAGAGCATCTCATGAAAAGATCTTGAAAATTAAGGGTCATTATTCCCGATGATTGTCACCATTGGACCCCTAACAAAACATCAACGCCACTCATTTGGATTACAATCATGGAACTATGCAATAAATACTCCCTCATATTGAGATTAATACTATGGAATTTACCTGAAAATTTTATGGTACCTCCATCTGCAATCATTACTTGAAACTCTGGTGCTAGAAATACAAAGCAATTGAGAAGTTTTGCTAATTTGTAATTGATGAAGTTATGGGTACTACCAAAATCAATAAACAATGTTACCTTTTTTCTTTTTGATATATCCTTCTATCTTGAGGGTTTTCAGAGTATTGATTTCGACCAATGTCTGACAAGATATCGTTGGAGTAGTCTCTTATATCTATATATCTTGCGATGATTCCAATTCTTGATCTTCTTCCTCTTCACAATCTATGTAGAATAATTTATTCTCACAACATTGATGCCCCTTACTATACTTGTTGTGACAATTGAAACATGGTCCCTTTGCTCTTATGTCATCCATTTGTCGAGGTTTCAACCTTGTTGGTTGAGTGCGTTTAGGAGAGAGAACACGGTTCTCTCTATAGTTGTTTGTGACCACTCTTCTAGTAGCCATATTTTTACTTTCGACTTTCCTTTCTAGACAAAAAGCAAGCTCTAAGGATCTAGGTTCCAAGAGATACACCTCATGTTGGATGCTCTCCTTTAAAGTTCCCATAAATGGATCCAATAAATTATCCTTTGAAATGTTCTTTACCCTGAGACCTAGTTTTTGGAATTGTTGAATGTATTCTATAATGGGACCTCTTTGCCAAAGATTTATCAAATGACTAAATAATGTATTGCTCTTAATATCCCCATAATGTGTCATCAATTCATCTGTAAAAATAGACAAAGAGGCAATAGAGTCGTTTTTCCTTTCACAAAGCCATTGATACTAGAGAAATTGATCATTTTCTAAATACAAGGATGCAAAAGTTACCTTTTGTAAGGTTGGAACTTGGTGTAGATCAAATAATTGCTCCATCTGGAATATCCAGGTTATAGGATCTTTGTAGTCAAACTTCATCATATCAATCGTGGGATTAAGTAGATCCTTGGCACCGCATTGAACACTTGATGATGTGGTTTTTGAAGGGATTAATAATCATGATTATGGGACTCAATCTTTATTTTCTCTACATATTCATGAGTTTCTTGCATCTTGGTATCTCATTGGGGAGTCTCTCATCCAAGGTATGTAGGAACATGGAATATATGGACTTTTACATTCTTCCATATTCTTTTCCATATGTTCCTGATTTGTGTCCATCTTCTTTTCCATCTATTTCCTATTTCCATCCATCTTCTTTTCCACCTCTTCATTCTGGTGAAAAAATTATTCTCTTCCTTCTTGAGTCATGGTTGAGCTTTTTGGAGGTTTAGTTGGTGAAGTAAATTTTGGAGCATCCTTTGGAGCCATGTGAGAAAATGATAATTCTCCTATTTTTTCTCTTTATCACAAAGTTTTAATCACAAAAAATAGACCCTCCAATCAAAATTTATGCCAATTTTAAGTTACATACCTTTCAAACCATAATTTGGAGAATGTTTGGATCGCTGACCTTTGTCCTGATATATCTTTGAAATTTGAGCTCTTCTGAGTCTGAAATTTGAACCCTTCTGAGTCTAAAATTTGAGCCCTTTTAAGCCTGAAATTTTGTCCTATAGTACTATGATATGACTTCTTAAACTCTTGAAAATTTCATAATCTACAACTTCACTAAAAAACCGTTATAGCAAAAATGCCAAAATTACTTGTTTAAGATTAATTTCAGAACTAGTAAAAAACCCTAACTTTCACATGATATATCTCACAAAATATAATGAGTCAAAATATGAAAAAATTTCTACATGTAATTTGCTATGTATCCTCTCGATTCTGAAAATTTCAAAGTCTAAAACTTCACCGAAAAACAAGTTATAGAGAAAATTCCAATATCAGTCTTTTAAAATGATTTCAGGATTAATCATAAAACCTGTCTTCCATAGACTATACATATGAAAGCATAGAAAACTAGAATCTGAAAATTTGACCACCTATACGATGATATTTATCCTTAGTCTCCACAAAATTTCACCGTCTGACAGTTCCCAAACAAAGATTCATAGCGAACATGCAAAGATGATTAATTTAAAACATATTTCAGGATTAGTCACAAACCCTATCTTCCATAGGATATATCTCTAAAAGTATGATGAACCATAACTTGAAAATTTTACCACATGTCCCGTAATATTTCTCCTTAGTCTCCTCAAACTTTCAATGTATGAAACTTACCAAACAAAAGTTATAGTGAAAATTCCAAGATGTCTTGATTGAAGAAGCAAACCCTAGGATTGTAGTCTCTGGTACCAAATGTTAAGCAAAAAATACCAAAATGGCTTGAAAATATAAAGAGAAGAAGCTCCACATCTTGAGAAATAGATATAATAATGAAATATAAGCCTCTTTGAGGAGAAAACCTCCTTTTACAGTCGAAAAAATGTAGAAGAATACGATGAGATGCTCTAA
>ML811463.1:58249-69934 GCA_009831015.1 Picea engelmannii
ATATGAAAACAAAATGGTGGTTGAACTACCTAACTACTTCACGAAGATATAAAAGGAGAGGAAATCAATGAAGAACAAGATAAAATAGAGAAGTGAAACTTTTGATAAGGTATGCCAAAGTTCTGAGTGAGATATTCATCTTTTCATTCTATTATGAATTTTCATTAGAGTTGAACTATCTTCTTGACAACAAGGTTATTTTGAAGGTGGCAAAGAAAAGACTAGGAGGCATTGATCAATGATATGCTCCAAGGTCATTTATTTTCTTGAAGTTTTTTTGTCTTAATTAGAAGTTCTAAAGTCATTCAGTGCTAATTAATGCAAGTTTTATATAGTTTGAAATGATGATGCATATTTAACTTGAAGTGATCCATGTATATTTTATTAAAAACAGAAAAGATACAATGGCACACACACATTACAGAGATATTTTACCTTAGAAACCCAAATAGAGAAAACCGACCACATGTTTAGAGCCACACCTTTAATACTGTATTCATCATCTATCTTCAATGTTTACGATATTTTACCTTAGAAACCCAAACAGAGAAAACCGACCACATGTTTAGAGCCACACCTTTAATATTATATTCATCATCTATCTTCAGTGTTTACGATATAATATATATATATATATATATATATATATATATGATCCCATAGCATCCAAAACCCCTAATCCATTGACCTAGATTAGTCAACAACCTTGATTCCTTAACTAGAATTAGAAAACCATCGACAAAAACTATGTGCTGAAATATTGCTAAAAACAGACGAAAAAACTGCTAAAAAAATTCCCTACACACTTGGCACAACACAGACACTAGGTTTGGTCATGCAAAGAATATAACACATACCAAACAATCTCCCACTTGTTGTTTTCTTTGCATACATGGGATTATAGGGTTATGTTATCACTCCAGGAAACTCTCTTACGCTGTAAGTCGGAGATGCCTGGTAACTAACTCTTTTTGGGAAATATTTTCTTAATAATTGATGTGGTTTTTGGATCAAGATGAATATCTATGGACTGGACTGTGTGTTCAAGACTGTCTAGAAATATAAAATCTCACAAGGCCTTCTAGTAATGCAGTCAGACAAGGTTTGATTAAATGGAAGAGAAAATAGCTATCGAACCAGACTATACTCATATAAAACAAGCACAATGGGTTTAATAACTAAAGAAATATCTTATGATTATCAACTTAAACAATCAATAGTGAGATGACAGTCACATACAGATTGAATGAGCATCAATAAAGAACCTTCACTCATAAGATATCAGAGGACAGAAAAGAAAATCTGACAACACAACTGAAGGAAGCTTGCAATTTTTCATATAATAAGAATAGGTCTCTCTTACAGTAGCAGCATGTAGAAAACAAAATCGAACCCCTGGTTCATCTTCTATTCTAAGCTTTATAGCTTTACAAAGTAGTTCTGGGATCCTAAAAACAAGGATCATATATACTAAAAATAGTAAGTCAAAATTCAGTTGCAAAAGAAGTGGGATGCTTCCCCAAAATGAGGCAAATCCCAGATTTCTCTCTGTTGATTGTTGGTGTAGTGCAGGACAGCCTCCCAAGGCTAACTGATGACTCTTCCAAGAGGTGAAATTCGAATTTTCCGAGGTGTGCCAAAATCCCTATATTTTTGCCTTTGAAAAATGTACCAAACTTGATTAAAACACCTCTTCTTTGCCTTTATCCATCAAAGTAACCATTGGATCTAACTTGATAATTCACCACCTGTCTATTCCAAGAGGTTTCATTTCATTATGATTCAAAAATTCCTGATTTGGGCGAAATTTCAAGTATTCTGGTTAAAACAGGATTTCAGTGGTTAACATAGAAGACTTATGGGTGAATTAACCACCGAAAGCGCAGCTTTCGGTGGTTAATGAACAATCGTTTGTTCGCCTAAACCACCGAAAAGGAAAGTTTTCCAGAAATAATCTGCTTTGGGAAAAATCAATTTTCTCAGTCGTGGAATGTCCGTTTTGCATGCTCCAATAGTCGATCGACATCTACAGATCATAAGATTTCCAATGGTGCAATCATATTTGGATTTTGAGCTAGGGAATCTATTCAAATTTTCCTTACAATATTAGGCATCATTTTTTCAAAAATGCCAGTGCGTTTTTTATTGCTAACAGGTTACATAGTAAAAACTCAAAGGCAGAAATGCCCATTGTTTCTCTACACCAGGAGAAATTCTCGCTACTCACAGACTGTGTCAATGAATATACAACATTCTTAAAAGTGTCCACCTTAGTTAGCAACACCTTCTTGTCTTCAACCATGTCTCTCACAAAGTGATATTGAACATCAATATGCTTTGTCTTTGAATGATAAGCTAGGTTCTTTGCCATGAAGATTGCACTCTCATTGTCACAATCTATCCTTATAGTTTGTTGTACAAACCCAATACTTGAACATAATATTTGTAACCATATGGCCTCCTTGCTTGCATGAGTGGCTCCCATGTTCTCAACTTCCATAGTTGAGAGTGCCACTATAGCCTTTCTTTTTCTCATCCAACGGATTGCTCTTCCAAATAGGTTAAACATATAACAACTTGTAGACATTATGGATATAGATCTCTAGTCTAGTATGCATCAACAAAGCAATGTCTATCCAATACTCTATCCAATCCAATCCTAGTCTTCCTTGGTAGCACATTCCATAACTAGTAGTGTCACACAAATACCTAAAAACCCTCTTTATTGATGTCAAATGCTCCTTCCCTGATTTTGACATATACCTGATCAAAACTCCCAATGCATGTGTAATGTCTGGTCTATTACAGACCATTGCATACATCAAATTGCCAACCTCACTAGCATATGGAACATGGGACATGTCCTCTTCCTCTTCTTGTATCTTCAGACACTGGTCCACAAATAAATTTACACCTACATGAACATGAACCCTAACCAATTTACATTCCTGCATATTAAACCTCTGCAATATTGTCTTGACATATTTCCTCTTATTTAACCAATTTCCTCTTATTTAACCATAGTCTCGTGTTTGCCCGATGTCTTTTAATTTCCAAGCTAAAAATGAAATTTGCACCACTAATGTCCTTCATGTCAAATTTAGAGGACAACTGAGATTTCACATCCCATATATTCTCCTTATTGTTTCCTATCAACAACATATCATCCACATACAAGACCAAAAAAATAAGATGATCACTGATTAATTTGAAATACACACGATATTATTTTCTCTTTGTCAAGTCAAGTCCCAACATATATGTATCAAATTTTTGATACCACATCCTTGATGATTTTTTTATCCCATATAAGGACTTTTTCAACTTGCATACCGACTCTTTCTTTCCCTTCAAAGTAAATCCTTTTGGATGCTTCATTTAGATTTCTTATTCCAGATCCCCATGTAGGAATGTTTTCTTCAAATCCATCTGTTCTAATTCAAAATAAAAAGCAACAACAATAGATAAAAGAAGTCTAATAGAAGTTATATTAGAAACAGGAGAAAAAAAATTCACCAAAGTCATTTCCCTCTACCTGGGAATAACCTGCTGCTACTAACTAAGCTTTGTATTTCTCCACTTTATCTTTTGCATTCAACTTCTTCTTAAACACCCATTTGTTGCAAATGGGCTTTCTTCTAGTCAACAACTCCACTATATCCCAAGCCTCATTCTATCCAAGGATGCCATTTCTTCAACGATGGACTTTTTCTAGAGTTTTTCATCCTCTCAATCCACTGCATCCCTAATAGTTATAGGATCATCATTAGTAACAAACAAAGAAAATTTTGAACATTAATTAGGTGGACTATACCTTTCCAGTCGCCTTCTTTCCAGAACCAGTCTCCTCAACACTGGAGTATGAGGATCTTCTTCATTTGATTCTTTTTCTTCTGTAGAGTCTTATTCTCTTTAACTCAAACTCTATTTTATTTGGTTCTTCCTCCCTTAGCAGGAATTCATGTTTGAAAACATCCTTGATTTCTCTAAATACCACATCTCGGCTATACACTACATTCTTAGTTTTTGGGTTCCAAAGCTTATAACCTTTTAGACCGTCTTTATACCCAATAAAGATACACTTTTAAGCCTTTTTATCTAGCTTACTCTTATTTTCCTTTTGAAAATGAACATGGGCATCACAACCAAATACCTTGATATGTGTAAAAGAGGGTTTCTTAGCACTCCATATCTTGTGTGGAGTCTTGTCATCTAGTGCTAATGAGGGTGATTGATTAACCAGGTAACATGCAGTACCCACTACCTCTGCCCAGAATTTTCGCTCTAACTCGACACCACTGAGCATGCTCCTTGATGTTTCCATCAATGTCATGTTCATCCTTTTTACAACTCCATTCTGTTGAGGTGTGTATGGAGTAAATTTCTTCCTTTCCATACCGCACTTCTTACATAATTCTTTGAATTCATTTCCGCATAATTCTCCACCATTATCCATCCTCAACACCTTAATTATCTTCTCTATCTTATTATGTACAAGATCCTTAAACTCTTTTGATTTGTCAAAGACTTTAGATTTCTTCCTGGGGAAATAAATCCATGTATTCCTTGAGAATTCATCTATAAATGAGACATAGTACACATATTTTCCTAGTGATGGAATTGACACAAGTCCAAACACATCATTGTGCACCAACTATAAAATTTTGTCTGCCCTCGTTGCACCAAAGGGTAATATTACTCGATTCTACTTCCCATATATGCAATGTTCACATAAATCAACATCCAAAGAGAAATTTCCCGTACCTTTACAATGTAGTACTCGAAGGCCCTTCTCTCTGATATGCCCTAGTCTTTGATGCCACAACATAGTCTTTTCTCCAAAGAATGTAGGATTTTTTTCTTCTTCAACTCCAATCTCAAGAACAACAAAACTATTGCACCCGTAACTAATAGTGCTTCCCAGTAGCTTATACAATATTCTAATACAAACTCCCTTTAGCAACACCATTGTTTCTCGAACCATCCTATAAGTTTCTTTATCAAACACTATTTTTACCCCTACATTGTCCATTTTGCTTGCAAAAATCAAATTTATTTCCAATCCTTTAGTGTGCATAACACTAAGGCGTGTTCTAATTCTTCCATCTATGCGATTCAACTTGAATTTTCCTTATCTTATGATTTTGGTTGTCAAGTCATAACCTAGGAAAACATCACCTTCATCATACCTTTCATGTTTGCAGAACCATTCCCCGTGAGGAATCATATGAAGGGATGCACTTGAGTCGACCAGGAATGCCTCATGATCTCCATGTGTGTGTGAAGAAGCCAAGTAGACATCCACTCCTTCATCTATGGAGGTTTTTGATTCTGTAGAAGGAGCATCATCAGATCCCTTCCCTCTCTTAACACTTTTGGATATACATTGTTTCTTGAAGTGCCCTTCTTTTCCAAATATTCAACATACCATTACAAAGTTTCCAAGAGATTTAGATATTCCCCTCGATTTAGATCTCCCACTTGAGGACTTAAATTTATTTATTTTCTAGGAACGTCCACTTGGAAATAAGGCATCTGTGCTTTGGATTTCCATATTTTTTCGACTCATCTCCTCCAATAATAAAGATGAGGCCACATCATTGAAACTTAAAGTAGTCGAATTACTATTTATGGCCACAACTAGACTATCCCATGAGTCTGGTAAGAGAACAATAAATCGATACCTTATCTTCATCAGAAATATTAATATCAATAGATGAAAATTGACTTACCACAATATTGAATACGTTCAGATGCTCTATCACGAAGTCTCCATCTTTCATCCTCATGTTGTACAACTTCTTCCGCATGAACAATTTGTTTACCAGGGACTTAGACTGATACAAATCTCCCAAATTATCTCATAATGCCTTGGTTGTAGCTTCCCCTGGCACATCCAGTAATACTAAATATGAGAAACACAAACAATTGTGCTCTTCACCTTCTGATCCAATTTTACCCAGTTTTTTGTTTGAATTCATGTAGGTGTAGTACCTAGATCCACAACAATCCATTGATCTTTTTCCGTCAATAGATATTCCATCTTGAGCTTCCACAACTCAAAACTTTGCCCATTAAATTTCTCGATCTCTATTTTTGAACTAATCACCATTTACTTTCACCACAAGAATCGAAGCGATGGAGCTGCCACTGTAACAAGGTTTATCACAGACCCGAGCCAAACCCCTGACCACAAAGGCATCCTCCCAAAGACAATAATTTCCCTGATACAAAATGTATATTTTAACCTTGTACAATCAATTACTACAAACAGATTTTTAATAAAAATAGAAAAGATACAATGGCACACACACATTACACAAAGATTTTACCTTGGAATCCCAAATAGAGAAAATCAACAACCTGTTTTAGAGCCACGCCTCTAATACTTTATTCATCACATTCATTTTTTACAATACAATATAGGATCCTGCAACATCCAAAACCCCTAATCCATTGACCTGGATTAGTTTACAACCCTAATTATTTAACCAGAATTAGAAAACCATGGGTTGAAACGCCATAGGTGAAAAACGCCCAAATAATTGGAGAATATCCAAAAATTGGTGAATAAATCCTCCAAAAACAATTCTCAAGGGCTCTACCCCTGAGGCCTCCATAAGGGGGCCTAAACCAATGAAAATAATATAATAGATACCCAACGTTCGATAATATTACCTCAAAGCCTATTCCTACAATAATCTTACCTCAAAGCCTATTCCTACAAGCTTACTTGGCAACTCCACCGAGGGAAGAACCCATTCCTTTACCTCTTGATTATATTTCAACTCCAATGAGAAAACATAGGAAGGTTTATTCAAACAATCAAACCTCTAATCAACTAGTATTCCAAATGGCTCCTCAACCATGGAATACTAATAACTTTATACCCCTAAACATGATTGGGATCCAAGGTTTTCCCCACGAGTTTCCTAAGGACATAGATACTTGGCTCCCTAAGTTTTATGGTAACGATGACATCTCAACCAAAGAGAATTTGAACAACTTATACACCTCTCTTGTCTTGCACAATCTGTGTCCTGAACATCAAGGTGTAATGATGAGACTCGTCTCTGCTTCATTAGTAAAGAATGTTAGGTTATGGTGTAACAACCTTCCTTGCAAAAGCATTACGACATGGGAAGCCCTGAATAAAGTTTTTTTGAGAAAATGGGGGGTTGAGAAAGATGGTGCCTTGATTTTCTCTAAAATTTACCACACCACAAATCGAGAACAAGATCGTGTCAATGAATTCAATGCAAGATTTGATGCTTTGATAGGAGATTTTCCTGATAATTTTGAGCTTGGGGAAGAAATTGTCCAAATGAGATATATTCACTCTTTCCAAGGGAAAATTGGTTTCATGTTCAATGATAAGTCTCTCAAGTCCCTTATAGAAGCACAAGAACTCACCTCCCAGATAGAAGTTGACCTGATTACCTTTAAGCTTGACAGTCATTCTGAAAGGGCCAGCTACCCAAATGCTCAAGAAAGGGAACTAGCACAAATGATACAAAATCAGGAGTTACTTATCGCTAAGATTGACATTCTCGAGAAGGAATATGGAATTTACAAACAAGGCCTCAACAAATAAATCTTTGCCATTTCCAAGAGACAATGGGAACTAGAGAAGGCCAAAGTCGCTAGAAGAGATAAGTTGTGACTTCTAGATCTTATGGGTCAGGAACCTAGGAAAAAGGAGGAATTCATCGAAGAAAGAGCTAACCATACCATTCCCAAAGGAGATAATGATGCAAACACTACCATTCCTATGCCTTTAGAATTTCAAAATAAGATTGATACTCCCATCCCTTCACAAGGATGTGGCAATGAGGAGCCTCAAGAAGAAAAGGATCTCTTTGTGATTCTCCACTTTGCAAATCTTGATAGAAGAAATTGGAAGCATGCATCTTTCTTCATCTCATTGGTGGTTAATGAACTTCTCCTCCACAACTGCATGCTTGATTTGGGTGCTTCCACTAATGTTATGTCTTTGAAAGCCATGAATCAACTTAACCTAGATATTATAGGACCTTATAGGAATGTTTGTGGAATTTATTCAAGAGCCATCCTTGTTTGTGGACTCATCAAAGACCTTAAGGTCAGTCTGGTCACTTATCTTGATATATCCCTTCCCATGGATGTTGTAGTGATTGATGTACTTGACGCTTGGGGGATGTTTTTGTCCAGAGAATGGGCTGCAACTTTGGGGGTAGTCTCCAGATGAATTTGTCCCATGCCACTATCCCTCACCCTGAAGGGGGGTTTGTCACCTTCTACAGAGAACCTGTTGCAAGATACAAGTTGAAGCTTCCTAAATTTCCATGGATGAAATCATGTATTTGGATGATAAGATGGGAAATTTCTATTTTAATGATCCTACAACTCATATAGAAGAGAGTAAAAACAAGGGTGGCATGTGAACTTTAGAGTTCAATGGTGCTCATTCTAGTTCTGGATTAGATGCTAGAATTGTCCTCGTCATCCCTTCTAAAGAGGCCACCTTTTTCTCTTTTAGGACAAAGTTCGAGAGTACCAATATCATGGTCGAATATGAATCCCTACTCATAAGACTCGACTTGGACCTCAATAGAAAGATTAAGAGTTTAAGGGTGATAGGTGATTTCGACTTGGTAGTATCCCAAGTGAATATAAAGTTTGTTGTGAAGAATGAAAAATCGAGGAGATACATGAACTCAGTTTGGGACACCAAAGATATTTTTTATGCCCTTTCAATTGAAGTTGTCCCAAGAGAAACAAATCTCATTGCAAATGCTTTGGTTGTCTCTACAACTACCTTGCAACCTTGTGAGGAAATGTTATGTGATATTTGCAAAATGGAAGTGGTCTTTCGACCATCTGTCCCTGATAACCTTGAACATTGGGAAATCTTCAATGATGATGCCCATATCCTTCGATTCTTGCAAGGAAACAAGGAATTTCCAAATTCTCAAATTAATTATCTAGCTAAATCTATGAATTTGAAAGTTAGAGACAATTTGAAAGTCGAAGACTTGCCCAATGACACTCTACCAAAGGCAGTTGTGCCTTTGGAGAGAATGTTTGATAGGCACGATATGTACAAAATAAAACCTATCATTGATCAATCTGATGAAGCCATTGAGCTCAATCTCGGCTGAAAAAATAACCCAAGGATGATAAAGATAGGAAAGGGAACTACTCATGCCGAAAGGGAAAGTATATTAAACTTTATTTGAGAATATAAAGACAAATTTTCGTGGACATATGATTGTCTTAAAGCTTATAAGGGTGATGTTATCCAATATGTCATCCCTCTAGTAGAAGGATCCAAACCTTTTAGGTAGAAGTTGAGTCTTATTAACCCTAAGTTGGCTCCCCAAATCCAAATGGAACTCCAAAAAATGGATGACACAGGTATCATATCCCTCGTTAGATATTCCTCCTAGATGTTCAACTTGGTAGTTGTTCGGAAGAAGAGTGGAGACATTAGGTTGTGCGTGGACTTTAGGAATCTCAACTAATTATCACTAAAGGACAATTACCCCCTTCCCAACTTGGAACATTTGAAGTAAAGAGTTACTAGTGCCAGAATGATGTCAATGTTGGATGGTTTTATGGGTATAACCAAGTCTTGGTAATAAAAGAGGATCAACTTAAAATTGCCTTCACCACTCCTCGGGGAACCTTTATGTATTTAAGGATGTTATTTGGTCTCATGAATGTCGGATCCACCTTTTAGAGAGAAATGGATTTTGTCGTTAGGGACCTGATAGGGAAAATCATAGAGATATACCAAGATGATTTAACAGTTGTATCTAATGAAAGAAACACATGTGTCTCGCACCTTAGAAAGATATTTGAGCATTGTAGGAAATATGATATTTCTCTAAATCCCAAGAAATTAATCTTTGGTATTGACAAAGGGAAGTTGTTGGGACATGTGGTTTCAGAAGAGGGAATTTCAATTAATCCAGATAAAGTTGAATCCATTTAGAAAACCCCTTCACCCACCAACAAGAAGTCCTCACAATCACTCTTTGGTAAGATCAACTTTATAAGAAGATTTATCCCAAACTTTACTAAAAAGGTCAAACTGATGAATGCCTTGTTAAAACAGGATGCTATATTCAAGTGGGATAATGACAATATAAGATCCTTTGAAGATATTAAGGAAGAAATCACCACAATGCATGTCTTGGTTATCCCCGATTATTCCCATGACTTCATAATTTCTTCATCCGCTTCTCAAGACACTATAGCCAGAGTGTTGCTACAAAAGAACAAGGATGATTGTACGAGCAACACATTTCCTTCATGAGAAAAACCCTTAGAGGTGTAGAGATGAAGTATTCGATCATTGAGAAGCAATCCTATTCCCTTTTCAAGTCCTTAAAGCACTTTAGAAGCTATGTTGGTTACAATAAGATAAAAGCATATGTGCCATACCCTACTGTCAAGGATGTTTGCTCCTAGCAAGATTGTCTGGAACCAGGGAAAAGTGGGTGTCGAAGATTCAAGATTATGACCTAGAGATTAAGACCGCTAAGATCATTAAAGGACAAGGTCTGGCTACGATGTTGACTGAAAGTAATGAGGAAGCCATAAAAATGTGATAAAGTGATCAAGTCAATGTAGATGTGAGTGAATTAGAACATGATGAATGGTATTTTGACATCATATACTACTTGAAGAACCTTTCATGCCTCGACTACTTGGTTGATTATACGAGAAGAGCCTTAAGATTGAATGAAGTAATGTTTAACTCAAGATGGTCTTGGTTGGAAGAACCTTGATGGAATTATCCTTAGATGTTTGAACAAAGATAAAGTCGATAAATTGATTAAGGAATTCCATTCAGGGTATTGCGATGGTCATTTCGTTTCCCACAACACCGCCTATAAGATTCTAAGAGCTGGATATTATTGGCCTGTGATTTTTATGAATACTCATCGATATGTTAGGTCTTGCTAGCCTTGTCAATTCTTCTCAGGAAAACAACGATTACATGCTTTACCTTTAAAACCAATCATTATTTAAGCACCTTTCCAACAATGGGGTCTAGACTTCATTGGTGCGTTTAAGGATAACTCCAACAACGAGTATTGTTGGGTGTTGACTAATACAGACTATTTCACTAGGTGGGTAGAAGATATCCCAAAGAAAAAGGCAACCAAGGAAGTTGTAATGAGTTTTCTTGAAGACACGATAATAACAAAGTTACTGACTTAACGAGAACTGTGACCTCAAAACAAGAACTCTAACCCTTAAAACCTATATTTTTGCATAAAAAACATGAAAATCAACCCCCAAATCAAAAAGTGGTGCTAACGGTAGCACCATTTTTTCTAACAGGGTCAAAATTACAACATTTTTCAAACATGGCCTTCAAAACACATATAATAGCTTATAAAAACTTTAAAATCAACATCTAAATAAAAAAGTGATGCTACCTAAAGTAAAATGTTTTTTTCTAAACGTTAAAATTATAGCTAATTACGACCTAATTGAAATCGTCACCTTGACAACAAATCCCTATGCAAATAAAAAACCCAAAATTTGATCGTAAATGGTCGCTTAAATAATTTTCTTGTAATTTATTTATTTTTGCAATTTACATTAAAAAATAAATAAAGAAAAAGGAAAAAATCTTGACAGCTTTTTTTAAATGAAAAAAAAAATACATTAAAAAAAATTCAAAAGTTA
>ML811463.1:69984-89831 GCA_009831015.1 Picea engelmannii
TTTTTATGTTTTTCTCTAATCTTTTGTTGTAATATAATTTTTTTTTTTTCTTAGCTTTTAATATATATATATATGCTAAATATTTTAAAATAATGTTATTTAAATACAATTATTTTCTATGTATCGAAGTAAAGGTAAACAATAAGTTAAAAATGATGTTTTCCACTATATTTTAAAATTTTGGAACCATAAATTAATTAAGGACACACAATTATACGAAAAATCTTAATTTCAAAAAACTAAATGGTAAACAACATTTCTAATATTGAAAGAAGCATGGAAAAATGACTAAAAACACCATTGAAAAAAAAATAGAAAAATTATAAAATAGATGAAAAATTAAGAATTTAAAAAAATAATGTGGAAACATTATGGATCAGAAAATTTAAAATGTCAAAAAACTACCTAAAAGGGGGGGGGGGGCTGCTACTAGTAGCACCATTTTTAAAAATGGGGTAAAAAATGTGACCCCCCCAAAAAATAAGAACTTTGTAAAGTTCTCGTTAAGTTGGTAACTATGTTTAATAACAAGGTTTGGTTCCTTGGCCAAAATCATCACCGATAATGCAAAGACTTTCATCTCCATTGCCTTCAATTTATGCTTTAAGTATGGGATTTTTTTATCTCATTCATCCAACTACTATCCCTAAGGAAATGGATTGGCAAAGTCTATGAACAATGTCAAAAAGATTATGGCAGAAAACAAAAAGGCTTGGGATAGTAAGATCAATTATGCTTTATGTGTAGATTGTATCATGACTGAGACTTCAATTGAAAAAACCTCGTTCGAACTTGTATATGTATTGGAAGTTGAACTGTCCATCAACCTCCAGATCCCTACTCTCCAATTTGTGTAGCAATATATGACTAATGGAGAAGCCTTTCAAGGGAGGATTGACCAACTTATAGAACTGGATGAGTCTAGAAGAAATGCTTTAGACCAAATGGAAAACAACCAAGAGAATATTAAAGGGACATCTGATCATAAGGAAAGAGAGAGGAATTTCAAAGATGGTGATCTTGTGCTAGTACGGGATAAGAGGAAAGAAAAGTCAGGAATGCATAAGAAGTTTGATAGTCCGTGGATCGGACCCTACCGAATCGAAGAAAAAATTGATGCCAATTCCTTCATTTTGGCCACACTGGAAAGGGAGAAGCTGCCATTACCCATTAATGGTTAGCTTCTCAAATCCTCTTTCCCAGAAGGAACTTGACCCCTTAGGCCTAGCCTAAGGTAGGTAGGTATGTTAGGTAGGTCATGTTTGTGCTTGCATTGCTTTCTTTTACTTGTTATTGCTTATTACTTCATTGTGAATTCATGTTAACATAGCTTGATGTTTATATTGTGAAAAGAAAAAATGATATACTAATGAAAATGTCAAAAGTTTTCTTTCTAGCATGATTTTAGTATACAAACTTAGGTGGATCATATCCCCACCCTCACTATTAATGTGCTAGTGTTGTTAGAAGTGGTTGCAGGTTGCAGGTATTGGACTACCAGAGATGTTGAGGTTCTCATACGCTCTAGAATGAGCATGTGTCTCCATGTTGGAGCCAGATGTTACCCCCCATGCCTAAGGATAACTAGAGGAGATTATGTCTCATGGCCCACAATGAAGACAATGATCTTGATGATGATGATGGTCAATATGTTTACCCATGGAATCCCAACAACCCCCCCTAGATGCCTCTTTCACTTGGATCAACTAAGCTCATCACATCCAGTCAACACGGTCCTTGGGAAATGGTAAGCCAACATCATCATAAGGTACACTAGTCCTTCTTTAATATAAAGTGTTGTGCTTAATATATTAGGCATGTGAATGAGGATTATTGGTTGAAGTTGGATAATGGATCATAAGCTCAAGAAGTTATGTTTGTTTCCTTGTTTAAATTTGGTGGCAAACATGTGTACCCTAGTCCCATGTTGTCACCCCCAAGAAAAAGGGGTATTGTTGGGGGTCCCTCACAAGGGGATCATTTCATTTCCCTGTCATACTTAACACTTACCATTCTGGAGCCTGTCACAATGTACTAAACTTCGGTAATGGGTCATGGCTCATTCTCTCACGAGAAGAGGGAATAAAGGCCCAGAGGTTGATGGCAGCTGCTAATAAAGGAATAATAATGAAGAAAGAATGATGCTACAAAAAGAAGGAGATAATATCAAGGGATCTCAAAATCCAATCCATACTTGAGCTCTACTCTTTTTGCATTCAACCCAGTCCCAATGAAATGAATGTTAAAGCTTGAAACCTTATAAAGGGGACTTGCAAATAAATAAAAGGACAATAAAAAGGCAGATTAATGAGTTGGAAAAACGTATCACCTAGAAAGTGGTAACTCAAGAGCAATCGCACCCTCCACAAAGGCGCTCATAGAAATGGATCAAATGACTCCATAAGCCATTAGGTAAGCCCAACACATTTCATTATCACACTTACTCTTGAAGGGTTCTTTTCTTTCCTGCTTCCCTTGGGATACACCCCTCTACTTGGGTCTTTTCTTTATTGTTTTGGTTGACACACCTAATAGGGTCTGATGATGGTCCTCCCATATTCAAACTTGCTAATTTACATAAATTCTTGAGCTAATATGACATTTGAAGGGGATACTTGATGTGAATTGTTTATGTGGCTTCTATCTTAAGTAACAACTTACTTTGTATGATCTAAAGGCTTTTATACCTCATGAATGTTGGTTTTACTTAATTACATGCTTTGATTTGATTTGGATGCCCTTGACATGATTCTTTGAAGGAAGGCCCATGCTTTCACCCAAGACGTTGTGCCTCTGCTTACAGGATATGATATGTGTGATGCAGAGCATTGAGTCGTTGGATGGATTGGCACACTCAGTTACAGGCTCTCACACCTTTTGGACCTGAGACAATGGACATATGGACTTGGAGTTGACAGATATAGTCATGATGCCACACTTATGGGTAGGAAGCCCATACTTTGGAGAATGCACCTACACCTTACCCAACCACTTGAAGGAGGATGTGCACTTGGTTGGGCTTGGACAACATGTAGAGATGAGATGCATCCCCTCTCCACCTTGGATGTTTCCCTCTACACCTTGGACACTCGGCTTTTGATGATGACATCATGAGATAGGGTTTGATGGAGATAATGAGGTTTGCATGCCACATGGACACCACATGATGACTTGATATGGCATGGCAGTTATCCACCTTTATTGCACTTTGGATGATGACACATGACCTTGGGAGGCCTTCCTTCACCCTTGGGAAGCATGGTGTCACCACACGTGTGGCATTATCATAATATATTTGTATGATTTATCAATGTAGAGGCTAATTTGAGGGGTCAACCCCACTTTTACATTGGATTGTTGATGTTTTACTCAAATTATGTGGACAATTAGTGCTTGGTTACCTCATATAAATAGAGGAAGCACTCATTTCAATTTTTTCATCATCACAACTCCTCACACAAGTGAGAGAGCTTCTCTAGAAAAATTCACTCTATCTTTATTTTGTCTCTTGGAATCCATGCACACCTCTTGGAAGTGATTTTGGATGGATGTTCTCTTGTTGATAGTGACTTGTTCATGGATAAGGGTTTCCTCATGCCAATGTGCTTTGTTTGTAAGTGTTTACTTTGAATGCATGTAGTATTTCTTGATGTATCTTGGTGATTTGATCTATTTGTAGATTTTAACCTTGTACAATATTTTACTGCAAATAGATTTTCAATAGAAGAACATAAAAGATACAATGGAAAATACACACATTACATAGAGATTTTCCCCTGGAAACCCAAACCGAGAAAACCAGCATATTCTATATTCATTCATAGTGATACGTTGTTTACAATACAATATACATATAGGAGCCAGCAGCATCCAAAACCCTAACCCAATGACCTGGATTAGTGAACAACCCTAATTTCTTAACCGAAAATAAAAAAACATCGAAAAAAAACATGTGACGAAAAATCTCCCAACAATGGACATGAAAAACGAGGTGACGTGAAAACCGAGGAAAAAATGTGACACATTTCCCGAGGCAAAAAACAAATTTCTCGAGGGCGTTGTCCCCGAACCCCTGCGCAGGGGCGTGATAGCCCCCCTCAAACCCCCCTACGCGCCCGACACAACGTAGAAAACACTATGACTAATCATGCAAAGAATATAACACATACCCAACATTCTCCCACTTGTTGTTTTCTTTTCATACAGGGGGTTACAAGGTTACATAATCAACAATATAGGGCAACAATGCCCATGGATCCTCTACACCAAGAGAACTTCTAAGTCCTCATAGATTTTTTTAATGAATACGAAACATTCTTCAAAGTGTCCACGTTCATCAACAACACTTTCTTTTCTTCAACCATGTCTCTCACAAAGTGATATTGAATATCAATATGCTTTGTCTTTGAATGATAAGTCGGGTTCTTCGCCAAAAAAATTGCACTCTAACTATCACAATATATCCTTACAACTTGTTGTACTAAGCCAATACCCGAACACAATCTTTGTAACCATGTTACTTCCTTACTTGCAAGAGTGGATGCCATATATTCAACTTCTGTAGTTGAAAGTGCCACTACAACCTGTCTTTTTCTCATCCAAATGATTGCTCCTCCAAACAAGTTAAACACATACCCATTTGTAGATCTCCTACGATCCAGATTTCCAACCCAGTGTGCATCCACAAAGCCATGTATGTCCAACAATCTCTCCAATCCTGGTCTTCCTTGGTATCACAATGCATAGTTATCAGTGCCACACAAATACCTGAAAATCCTTTTACTATTGTCCAATGCTCCTTCCCTGGTTTTGACATATACCTACTCAAAACTCCCACTGCATATGCAATGTCCGGTCTAGTACAAACCATTGCATACATCAAACTGCCAACTACAATCGCATATGGAACACGAGACATATCCTCCTCCTCTTCCCGTGTCTTGGGACACTTATCCGTAAATAACTTTACACCAACATGAATAGGGACCTTGATCAGTTTACATTCCTGCATATTAAACCTCTGCAATATTGTCTCGGCATATTTTCTTTGATTTAATCAGATTTTCCTCTTTTTTCGATCTCTCTTAATTTCCATGCCCAAAAGGAAATTTGAAGCACTGAGATCCTTCATGTCAAATTTAGAGGACAACTAATTTTTCACATCCTGGATAATCTCTTTGTTGTTTCCTATCAACAACATGCCATCCATATAGAAGACCAAATAAATCAAATTATCACCAATTAATTTAAAATACACATAGTTATCCTCTTTTCTTCTTGTTTAGCCAAGTCCCAGCATATAAGTATCAAATTTTTGATACCACATCCTTGGTGATTGTTTTTAACCATACATGGACTTTTTCAGCTTCCATAGCACCTCCTTCTTTCCTTTCACAACAAATCCTTCTTGTTGCTTCATATAGATTTCTTCTTCCAGATCCCCATGCAGGAATGTTGTCTTCACATCCATCTATTCTACTTCAAAATCAAATGTAGTAGCAATAGATAACAAAATTTTTATAGAAGTTAACTTGGCAACAGGAGAAAAAATATCACCAAAATCAATTCCCTCAACCTGGGAATAACCCTTTGCTACTAACCGAGATTTGTATTTCTCCACTTTGCCTTCTGCATTCAACTTCTTTTTAAATACCCTTTTGTTGCCAATGGGATTTCTTCCAGTTGGAAACTCCACTAGATCCCAAGCCTCATTCTTATCCATGGCCTTTTTCCAGAGCTTTCCATCCTCTGAATCCACTATCTGCCTGGAAGTTCTAGGATCATTATTAGTAATAGACAAAGCAAAATTTGAATGGAAATAAGATGGAGTATACCTTTCCGGTAGCCTTCTTTCTCGAACTGATCTCCTCAATACTAGAGTATGAAGATCTTCTTGTTCTTGTTCTTCTGTAGAGCCTGATTCATCATCCTTTAACTCAAACTCTATTTTCTCTGGTTCTTCCTTACTTGGTAGGACTTCCTGTTTAACATCATCCTTCATTTCTCTAAATACCACATCTCGACTATACACAACCTTATTAGTTTTTGGGTTCCAAAGATTATAACCTTTGAGGCCATATTTATACCCAATAAAGATACACTTTTCAACCTTCTTATCTAGCTGACTCTTGTTTTCCTTTGGAACATGAGCATTGGCCTCACAGCCAAATACCTTGAGATGTGTGAGAGAAGGTTTCTTACCAGTCCATACCTCTTGTGGAGTCTTGTCATCCAGCGTTGTGTTAGAAAAAATAAGACCGTGGAGCAATAAAATAAAACAAATGCGGAAACAAAACTCAGAAGATACACAATACAATAGAGACACAGATTTACGTGGTTCACCCATTGTGGGCTACGTCCACCAAAGAAATTGCCATGTCCTTCCTTTATTATTATCCAGCATATGAAGGGATACAACCTACAACAAACCTGTTGTAACTTTCTCTTCTTTCTCTCATAGTGTCTCGTCTCAGAATACAATATTCGCTATATCACATAGTCGCAATACATTTCCCTCATAACAGAGGGTTGCCTTCTAGGGAAAAAAACCCTAACATAATTTCTACGATTAGATCTGCGACCTTATAATGAACGGTCCAGATTTACAATGAAATTACAATATACATTTACAAGGCATTTTTTCCTTTGCGGTCTTCTCCCTTGAACCCCCACTTGCCCCTGTACCCCCCGGCCAGGGGGATAGCCCCCCCAGACCCCGTAGAGGGGGTAACCCCCCTCTGCACTCCCCCGTGTGGAAGAGTGTACATACTTCTGGGGTGTAAATACTTCATGGGGTATAAACACAGCTGAAAACAAAAAACATCTAAATCAGGAAGATAATCAGGCTCCACAACCAACACGCTGATGAGGATGATCTGTTGACCAGGTAACATGCAATACCCATTGCCTTTGCCCATAATTCTTGCCCTAACCCAACACCATTGAGCATGCACCTTGATTTTTCTATCAACGTCCTATTCATCCTTTCTGCAACTCCATTCTGTTGAGGTGTATATGGAGCAGTCTTTTGCCTTGCTATATCACACTTCTTACATAATTCTTCAAATTCAATCCTACAGAACTCTCCGCCATTATCTGTCCTCGACACCTTAATTCTTTTCTCTATTTGATTCTCAACAAGAGCCTTAAACTCTTTAAACCTGACAAAGACTTTAGATTTCTTTGTGAGGAAATATACCCAAGTATTCCTTGAGAAGTCATCTATAAATTAGACATAGTACACAAATTTTCCATGTGATGGAACCGACACAGGTCCAAACACATCATCGTGAACTAGTTGTAAAATTCTTTCTGTCCTCGTTGCACTAGAGGGAAATCTTACCTGATTCTACTTCCCATATACACAATGTTCACATAAATCAAAATCTAGAGAGAAGTTATACATACCTTCAACCATACCTTTACCATACATTAGTCGAACACCCTTCTCTCTGACATGCCCTAGTCTTTGATGCCGAAACATAACCTTTTCTCGAGAGACTATAGGAGTTATTTCTTTTTCAAGTCCAATATCAGGAACAATGGAACTATTACATCCATCACTAATAGTGTGTCCTTGCAACTTATACAAAGTTCCAAAATGAACTCCCATCAACAACACCATTGTTCCTTGAACCATCCTGCAGGTTTCCTTTTCAAATATTGTTTTTACCCCTGCATCGTCCATTTTGCTTACATAAATCAATTTTCTGGCCAAACCTCGGATGTGCAGAACATCAGGTAATGTTCTAATCCTTCCATATATAAGCCTCAACTTGACTTTTCCTCGTCCTATGATTCTGGTGGTTGAATCATTGCAAAGGAAAACATTACCTCCATCAAACCTTTCATATTCACAAAACCACTCCCCGTGGGGAGTCATATGAAAGGATGCATCTGAGTACACCAACCATTCCTCATGATCTACATGTGTGCTTGAAGAAGCCAAGTACACATCCCCTCCTTCTTCCTTGGAGGTCTTTTCTTCTGCAAAAGGATCTTCAGATCCCTTCTTTTTCTCAATTTTGGATCTACACTTCTTCTTGTAGTGCCCTTCTTTTCCACATCTCCAGCATACCTTTACAAAATTTATCGGAGATTTAGATCTACCCTTAGACTTAGATCTCCCACTTGAGGACTTATATCTATTTCTTTATTGGGAGTGTCCTCTTGCAAATAATGCATATGTGTTATGTCCTTCCATGTTCTTTCGTCTCATCTCCTTTGACAATAAGGATGAGACCACTTCATCAAACTTTAGGACAGTTGTATTACTACCTATGGCCACAACCAGACTATCCCATGAGTCTGGTAAAGAGCACAGTAATCTGATACACTTATCTTCATCTGAAATTTTAATCTCAACAGATACTAACTGACTTACCAAAATACTGAAGGCATTCAAATGCTCTGCGACCGAGTCTCCATCTCTCATCCTCAGGTTTTACTACTTCTTTCTTATGAAAAGTTTGTTTACTAGGGACTTAGACTGATACAACTTCCCCAACTTATCCCATAAATCTTTGGATGTAGCTTCCTCTGACACATTCAGTAATACTGAATATGAGAGACACAGTTGGATTGTGCTCTTCGCCTTCCGATCCAAATTTTTCCAGTCATTTGCTGAAGTTTTAATAGGTGCAGCACCTGGATCCACTGCGATCCACTGATCTCTATCCACCAACAAATCTTCCATCTTGAGCTTTCACAACTCAAAACTTTTCCCATTAAACTTCTCGATCTCCATTTTCGAACTGCTCGCCATTTCTTGTCACCTGAAAAATCAATACCACAGATCTCCCACTGTAACAAGGCTTATCACAGTCCCGAGCTAAATTCTTGACCACAAAGGCATCCCCTTGAAGCCAACAAAGCTCTGATACCAAATGTAGATTTTAAACTTGTACAATATTTTACTGCAAATAGATTTTCAATAGAAGAACATACAAGATACAATGGAAAATACACACATTACACAGATATTTCCCTCTGGAAATACAAACCGGGAAAACCGACATATTTTATATTCATTCATAGTGATACATTGTTTACAATACAATATGCATATAGGAGACAAAAACATCCAAAACCCTAATCCAATGACCTGGATTAGTCAACAACCCTAATTCATTAACTGGAAATAGAAAACCATCGGCAAAAACCATGTGCCAAAAAATCGCCCAACAATGGACACGAAAATCGAGGAGACACAAAAAAATGAGGCAAAAATGAGACACATTTCCCGAGGCAAAATAATTTCTCAGGGGCACTATCCCCGAACCCCCTCACATATCCCCCCTTCATGCCCGACGCAATGTTGCGGACACTATGCTAATCGTGCAAAGAATATAACACATACCCAACACTATTAAAGTGTTAATTTTTCATGTTATCTTGATATTTCTAAAGTTTTGAAATCCCAAGTGGAAGAATATAGAGTGATTATGCCCTTCCCTTATTGTTTTCACCTTTAATTTGTTGAGCCATCTAAGATTCACCCTAAGGGTTGGTAGTGGTTATCCTCTTAGGGTTTATCTTAGCTAGGGTTTGTTTCTAGGGGTTAGGAGAGGCTACCCCCCAGGTGTAAGACCTAGTTCAATCATTCACCTTAGCTAGATGCACTAGAGAAAGTGGAACAACACCTAGGGTTTATGAGTGGATAAACCTTAGTAGTCTTCCTTTGAGGTTTGACTTGGTTCTATAAGGAGATATCTCTAAGTCTCAAACCTTCACCTTCTTTCTTTCTTAGCTTCCTTGAATGCATTGTCTTGACTCCATTTTCCCTAGGAAAAGTAGACAAAACTAGTCTAGTTGATTGAAAGTGATGGTTGAAACCCTAGTTTAAATTGAACACACACTCTCGCAAAACTCTTTCTTAAATTGAATTCATGACATCATTATCAAGCTAATTATACCCTAGTGCTTTGAATAATAATTGGTTTACTTGTTGTTGTCATAACTTGTTTGCTACAAACATTAGGGCTACAGTTTATTGCTGCAAATTTACTTAACATTGTGGCAAAATTTGCCCAGAAAATTGTTTTAGCAATTGAATACTGTTCCCCTTGTTGCAAGCTAAGTTTAGAGAGTTGATTGCTAATTTTCTGAGTGTTTTTTCTTATTGTTGCTATAAATATTTCATTGTTGATATAAACTGGTTGAGTACTGCAAATTTACAACAAAAATAGGTTTTACTTATCATCTAGTTTCTAAAGGTGATAGATATGATATATAACTTGGTAATTGGTGATTTTATGCATTGAAGAGTTTATTGTATCGTATAGGTTTCCCAATTACATTGTTCAAGCCGATTTGTCCCTTCATCTTTCCTAGACCTAGCAAGACCATCTAAGTGACAATGATAGGGGGTCGTGGGCTTGGCTAATCTTGTTATTTGATCCCTTGAATTCATTAGGGAAGCCTCCCTTGTGTTGGACTTCTTTTCTTCACTAAAACGAGGGAAGTATATGTTTAGGTGGCAGTGGTAGATACTTCCAATTGTTACACAAGATTGAGATCTTGTGGAGGGATTTGCACAAGTACAAATCCTGTGATAACATGGGGAAAACTCCACCTTTTGTTGGTGTTTATGATGTATTAAACATAAGAACATCTAGTCCAACTTTTGGAACTTGAGGGACATCTCCAAACTTGGCGATGTTAATGATGACATCATCACATATTGAAATTGGTATGGTAAGGTTGAGTTATCGCCAATTATCACTTTCTCTCCACTACGTTTTTGTTGAGAGTTAGAGAGGAGGTGTTGATGCTTGGTCATATCCTTGGTAGATCTAGAATCAATGATCCATTTATGTGAAGAGGAGGAGGACCAATTGGTGGAGTGCACAGCTAGATGTGCATTGTGAGAGGATGTAACAAAGTTGTTAAGAATCCCCTTATTCTAACCTATTTGTCTTGTAAACATTCCAATCTTTTGAGGACGAGAAATGCAAGGTTTGGAGACATGCCCTTCTTCATGACATAAATCGCATGAGTTTCTTCTTCTTGGAGGACTCTTGGTTCCCCCCTTATTCTTCATGAATTTATGATGTGAAGATGTAGAGATAGCTTTGAATAAGACATTACAAGGAGAACAACCTTTAGTGGGGGTTTTTATGGAACCTCCCCCCAAAATTTATCCCTTCTCTATTTATAGTGGAGGTTGTTAGTGGAGGCGAGCGAGCAAAGTTTTTTGCGAATGTTTTTTCATCGGTGTTTCTGTAAGGACAATACGCACTAGTGGACACATAAAAATATCGCCCCATTGTTGATATAGAAAGATGCACCATTGGCCGCTATAAACAAAATAAAATACATACCAGTGCTCCACTATAAACAAAGTGCATATGTGCACGTACAAATGACACCATGGTGCTTACAACTGTTTGGCGTACTAAGGCAGGGTAAAAAAAATAAAAAAAATTATCATATTGATTTTTATTATTACACCTCATTACGTGCTTCCAACCTCTCAGAAAAGCACCAGTGTTCACTCTCCTTCGATAACTCCATGAGTAGATTCCACACATTTCCAAATTTTATAAAATACACAAATTTTATTTTTTTCTCTACGGTGCAATCATGCTTCTCGGAAGAGAAGAGACTAGGTAAATTGTTCATTACATTGTTATTTGCATTTTCATTGGATTAAAATTTGAAATTGGCCTGCAATTTGGCCTTTTTATATATATTTTTTATTCCATGCAGTGCATTTAAATGCTTCAGCTCGCCCCAAAATTTGGTGCATCCTGTGAATTTACAAGAAGCACCGCTATCAATGCATATATGATCAATAAATGCACGAGTGTCATTCACGAAACAACACCAATGTTGAAAAATAAACATAACGGTGTGTCTTTTTTGGATGCCCCATTACCGGTATGTTATAAAAATCAACGCACCGTTAAACAAAACGCCAAGGTTCCAAGACAAATGGAGCACATAGGTGTTCCATTAACCAATCACACCGCCTAGTTTTCAACATGGAAAATTGATCCTGGTCGTGCGTCAAAGTCCACCAAACGCATCGGTGTTATTGGATGCCCTGTTACTAGTGCATTCTAAAAAAAATGCAACATTAAAAAAACGTTCATGCTTCAAGAAAAATGGAACCTCGGTGCATTGCATTTAACCAACTACATTACCAAGTTTTCATCATAAAACAATTAACCTATTGGTGTGAGCCACACAACACATTGGTGCGGTTCACAATGTGGCACCTGGCCAAATATTTAATAATTTATCATAGTAGTGCATCTTATAGAATGCCCTGTTACAGGTGTGTCCTAATAGATAATGCACCGCTAAAAGACACCATTGCTCCAAGGAATGTGGAGCACTGATGATTTCCATATAACTTACCACACTGCTTGGTTTACCAGCTAAAAACTTTAACAAAGTAGTGCATTCCTTACAACGAACCACACCGTGTCGCACATAACATAGGTAAAATGGCATAACAATGCGTCTTGTGGGATGCCCTGTTACCTGTGCATTAGAGAACACAATGCACCACTAAAAGACATACCAGTGCTAGAATAACCAAGGAGCATTGATGCGTTATACTGACCGCACCACTTGATGGTGCTTTGTTTCTGATATAGCACATTGGGAACGATGCATATTATCTATTGTAGTAGCACCGATTACTTTTCCACATTTTTTTGCAAATATAAATTAATTTAAATCGATAAAACAAAATAGTTATATATGTGTGTGTTTTATAATTTCAATTTTTTATTATCTATCTATATGTGTGTGTGTGTGTGTGTGTGTGTGCCTAAAAAGACTTTTATGTGAATCAAAGATGATGACGATGATGAGTGCATGAGCAACAACAATAACAACTAGAAGAAAAACAATTTGATTCACAAACCTCCATAATTGAATTTTGCAGAGCTTTTGTTTTGTGGAGGAAAAAATGAAAGTTACTCTACAGTGCCTCTCATAATTTAGCACACAGACTTGATTTTCTACCACTCCCTCATGCTCTGGCTTGTAACTTTTCCTCCAATGTCTGCTTGAATTTCTCCAAGATATCGTCCTCGTCATTCATGTAGCCATAATATGAACTAATGTCAATTCACTTGTAAATCTCATACCTAGACCTCCTTTTCTTCGCCTCAAGGAGGCTTATTGAATAGGTCTATGAGGTCGGGGAGGAATTGCATATCCCTGAAGTACCTATAATCGAGGTCGTTCCTGGTGGCACCATGCACATCAACTTCGTTTCCTTCCAAGTCTGTAATATTGGTCCCTACTTTGACATAATTAGGAATGCCAAGATCTATGATGAGATTTTCCCAGTGTCCCTTTTTCCTGATCAACAAGAAAGGAACCCTAGTGGATTTCTTAATTATAATACTTTGTCAACCTCGAGAATGACCTAAGGCCCATATTGTATATTTAATAGAAGTTAAAAACAAATTTGGGAAAATAAATTAATGATCCATAAGCTTCACTAGCATGCCTTATTGCTAAATATTAAGCATTGCCTTGGCCTTGACCTGCTCCTCCATGAGATCCTCACTTGTGTATTTAATAAGAAGCTCTTATTTCTTTTTCTCCACAACTATGCACTCAATCACTTTTTCATCCAGAAGGGGCACACGAGAAACAAAATCTTGCTCTCTCTGCTGTGAGTTTCCCTTGTCCCACTCTCCCATTTCTTTTGCCACATCCTCCTCTTCCTTGAGCAGGACCAACTTAATGACAATAACCTCCCTGCTCTTGACCGTCAACCTAGCCTCTCTCTTGACATACTCGATCCTCTGCCACTCCCTCAATGCTCTGGCCTGCATCTCCTCCTTCGTGAGCCACTCAACCTTCTCCAAGATGCCATCCTCATCATCCCTGTAGCCATAATAATTGGCATCAATTCACTTGTAAATCTCATACCTACACCTCCTCTTCTTCACCTTAGGGGGATTATTGAATAACTCTTTGACATTAGGGAGGAGTTTCATAGCCCCACTTGTACAATTGGTTACTAGAAGATTGTAACATGCCATCTTCTAGCAATCAATTGTACAAGTGGGGCTAGGAAATTCCTCCCTGGCGTTAAAGAGATATTCAATAAGCCCCCCAAGGTGAAGAAGAGGAGGTATAAATATGATCTTTACAAGTGAATTGATGTCATTTATTATGTTTACAGGGATGAAGAGGACGATATCTTGGAGAAAGTCGAGTGGCCTGCGAAAGAGGAGATACGAGCCAAAGCGTTGAGGGAGTGGCATAGGATCGATTCTATCAAGAAGGAGGCTAGGTTAATGGTCAAGAGTAGGGAGGTTGTTTCCATTAAACCGATCCCATTTGAGGAAGAGGAAGATGTGGCAGAAGAAATGGGAGAGAAGGACAAGGGAAACCACCAACAGAGAAAGCGAGAGTTTGTTTCCCATGTGCCCCTTCTGGGTGAGAAAGAGATCGAGCGCATGGTTGTGGAGAAAAAGAAAAAAGAGCTTAATAAATACACGAGTGAGGATCTCATGGAGGAGTAGGTCAAGGCCAAGGAAATGCTTAATATTCAACAATAAAGCATGCCCATGAAGCTTATGGATCATCATTTTTTTTTCTCAAATGTGCTTCTTAACGTTTATTAAATATACAATATGGACCTTAAGTCATTCTTGAGGTTGACAAAGTATTTTAATTAAGACATTCACCATGGTTCCTTTCTTGTTGATTAGGAAAATGGGCCACTAGGAAGCTCTGATCATAGAGCTTGGTGGTCTTAACTATGCCAAAGTAGGGGCCAATATGACAGAGTTGAAAGGGAACAAAGTTGATGTGCCTGGTGCCACTAACAAGGGCCCTGGTTACATATATTTTGGGGCTACGAAATTCCTCCCCAACATCAAAGAGTTATTCGATAAGCCCCTCGAGGTGAAGAGAGGAGGTCTATGTATGAGATTTACAAACAAATTGACGCTAGTTATTATGTCTACATGGATGACGAGGACGATATCTTGGAGAAATTCGAGCGACCCACAAATGATGAGATGTGGGCCAGAGCATTGAGGGAGTGGCAAATGATCAAGTCTTTACGCTAAATTATGAAAGACATTGAAGAGTGATTGCCTCCACAAAGCACAAACTCTACAAAACTTTAATTACAAAGGTTTACATATGTACTTTGTCAATTAAATTGTTTGTCGATGAATTTTTATGTAACAATCGCACCGATGCACTTTCAATTGCACTAGTGCACTATAAACAATATAGCACACATTTATATTATGTTTTTTTTTATATCATGTTGATGTTGTTTGATTTATAAAACGTATTATGAGTACTTTAATGATTTATTTGTTTTTAAATTAAATTTGAGATGTATCACTCATTATAATTTAGAGTTGTCATATAATGTTTAACTTTAGTTTTACGATATCATTTAATTTGGATGATTGTAAAAACTTATAACCATTAATGCCATATAATGTTCAATTCTTCTTCAAGGTGAATTGTTTGTTGTCGAGCAATATACAATATGTTGATTAAACATGTTTATAAAGAAAAATACATAAATATGATGAGTGAAATGATTATGATTCGAATAATTATGTCTTTTTCTTATATTGTAATAATAACATTATGATATAGTTATTCACTAATAATAACAATGATGTAATAATAATGTTCTTGTAGTAATTTTTATTATTCAAAGATTACATGATACATGACAAAGCTATAATATAATGATTTACTAAAATCACAATTATTATATTTAATTTTTTTGAAGATTTTATTAATTTATATTGTTTAACTATTATAATATATTAAATATATTTAATTAATTTTAAATTATTAAATATAAATAATATATAATAATAAATTTTGATCTATACACTTTCTTTTAATGAAATGGTTTTACAATTTTTATGTATATTACCAACTTTGTGAATCTTTTATTAAAAAAATATGTAAGTATTAGTAAAAAAATATGCTTTATTAACATATATGTAAATTATGGATTTGATTAATGAATAAAAAAGTAACTTGAATAATTTCTCTTATGAATTGTTATTTTTTCATTTATTTTATTGATAAAGTTATAATAATTGTTCATAATTAAATTTATAATTGTTTGTTATATTATTAAATTTATAATTTATAATTGTTCATTTATTTTTTCAAATCTAGAGGTGGGTAGGGTATGTATACCTCCGTAGGCGGAGGGGGTCCCTTGGGTCTCATACACCAATTTGGTGTGGCTTGGCCGTGATCTTAAAAATAAATTATTATTATTATTATTTAAAAAAAATATTATTTAACAATACAATTAATTAAATTTAAATTATTAAATATGAAAACAAAACCATTGATAATAATAAATTTTAATATATACAATTTGCTTTAAATGACTTTATGTTTTTTTTTTCTCTACAGTTAACTTTATGAATCTCTTCATAAGGAAATGTAAGTATTAGATTTGGTTAGTGAGGAACATAGTTAATTTGTTAAAGTTAAAATAATATTAAATTAAATTAATCTGATATTAATATTTTAAAATACAAAAATATTAATAAAACTCAATAAATAAAATAAACAAAATTCTTCGTGTAGATGTTATAGGACTTAGTCCCCATATTTGATAAATGATTGTAACATGCAACTAACCACTTTATAAAACAAATGTCGAATTAAGCAATACATTTACAATAGTTCCATTGAAAATCCAAAACTACAATTACTCAATTATCTTTTTCTTACGCCCCAAGAGACGTCTAAAGGTAGATCCAATGCAAGACGTTTTTGATGATTGGTTGGTAGTCTATGAAAGTTATAATTTATTGACAACTCATCACCAGGAGACAAACTACGTATTACATGCACAACAACAAATTTGAATGTCTTCCTTTTCATAAATAACTCTTTGTCATTGGAGTGTTCCTCAAAGGAACAATTTGCATTAAAATGAGGACCTACAACTATTTATGAATCTTGCAATTTCTCCATGAGTTCGTGGACGACCATCAATATATAACAAATTTTTCATGTTAAATTTTCTAGAAGTATAACCATTCATGCATATACTATACATGGAAATTATATGTTTGTATTTAACAATATTCAAGTAATTAGATCGACTATAAAGATGACACAAAATGACATAAGCGCTACTGATTTTTTGGGAGGAACAAATACATGTGAAAGGATAAACAACCCAAGATTTGCAACATCTATTTTAAACTTGACAATCATATAGCTATTACCGCAAAAATAGAATTTGGTTCCAACATCGGGCACATGCATGGAAGATGACCGAGCACCATACAAAGCTCGGTTGTAATTGGTTTGATATTTATTTTGTAGATGGATAGGAAGAGGGAAATCATCACTACCTTCCAACAATTGCACTGACTTTGGTGTGTACTTCAACATTTTTCTCTTAGCTCATACAACTTTTTGGATCTTTTAGTAAAGAAGTTTTGAGGTAGTATTGATATCATACTTTGGCTCACTACAAATCTTCGTTGATTCAACATAAAAAGATGGGTTGATCAATTTATGATGAAACTTATTTGATCTAGCTTTCGACTTTTCAAAAAATGAGCATATGGAAGTGTTCCTATGTGTGTTATATATCACCTATTGGATTCTTGATTGCACTGGGAGGTATTGGACCGTAAACTTTGGGTAGTTGATCATTAATATAATGGGACAATGTGACACATTGATGGTTCTTCTTCAACCCTTTACATTTTGAACAACTACATACCACTAGGGTGTCATAAAAGAGATCTAATTCATGGTGTAATATTTTTGACCCATGTTGGTTGTTGGAAGATGACATGTTACAATTGGTAGGGTAAAACAACTATCCATTTTCATCAAACATTTGCTTGAAATATCTTTCTCTTGATAGGAGATTGTGACATTTTTGGACTGGTGGAATATATTGCGCATCTGAACTCAATTTTGAATAATGATCATGAAAAATTTAATCACTATTAAATTTGAACGTTTTTGCGACGAAGTAGAGACAAACTTTCGTTGGAATAGAGTTGTTTTTGTGACCAAGATGATTTTTTTTTTTCGTTGGAATTCATTCGTCGGTCTAGCGGCCACACATGGATCTTCGCCGGTCTAGCGACCAGAAAAATAAGCCTATTCACAATAGGGAAAAGTTAGGCTAGTGACGAATGTTAGTCGGTCAAACGACTAATATTAGTCACAAGAGTGACCAAGACAACCCTGGCAAACTTAGTCAATAAACCACTATGAGTCGCTAGAACGACGAATATTAGTCGCTAGAGTGACCAAACCATCAGTTAAAAAGGTCAAAAGAAGGAGGATCAATTAGTTGCTAGAATGACCAAGTGACCTAGTTTGCGACCAATTGGAAATACAAGCAACTAACACGTTGGTCGCTCTAGTGACTAACACGTTGGTCTCTCTAGCGACTAACGTTGATGTTTGCAACCAATTGGCAATACTAGCGACGAACACGTTGGTATCTCTAGCAACTAACACGTTGGTCTCTCTAGCGACTAAGACGTTGATGTTTGCGACCAATTGGCAATACTAGCGACGAACAGGGTAGTCGCTAATGTGACCAATATTGGGTTTTTTTTTTTTTTTTNAATTATGCCATTCACACAGGATCTTAACTAAATTTGATAACACGTATTTAAGTGTGTCCAATCATGATGGTCATGTAATTGTAGGATCTTAACTAAACCTTGATTTCAAAATGGGGTGGATGATATGGTGGAACCATGTGAAAGGAGAACGTGATCAAACAACGCAATAAATCAAACAAATTGACAATATTGGAGTTGATCGAGTGAATACCATGTTTGAGGAACTCAATGTGTAGGTCTTCCTCATATGTAACTCTATTGTTATTGATCATGTGAACGACTCTCTTTATGTCTCCAAAAGAAAATATATGACATGAGGTAGGGATATGGGAAATTTGGATTGAGGATTGTATAGGAACATGATAAAGGGATGGAGAGGAACGACTATGGGAAATTTGGATTGAGGATTGTATAGGAACATGATAAAGGGATGGAGAAAGGGATAAAATGAATTACTGATATATATCTTGTTGGAGGGAAACCTGTCTTGGTAAAAGGGTGCACCAGAAGACTCTATGTCAATTGTAGAGGGCTTCAAGAAGCTCATGTCTCCTAATGGAAACGAAACCATATTTTTTTTATGATAGAGGAGATGCTAGCAATAATTCTAAAGGTGAGGAATAGAGAAAGGTACATGCTAAAGAGACTCTTCTTAGTTGTTACAAATGAATTGGTGACCATTGATCTTAGAAATCATATGAACTAAATTTATGGGACATTCGTCAATTTTAGAGAAAGGCATACAAACAAAGAACATTGTTAATTTCGGATCAAATCCCTTCAAATGGGAAAATTGATAAAAAGAACATGTAAATAGGAAAGCGCAAATATTAATACAAAGGCATACAAACAAATAACATTGTTAATTTTAGATCTAGCCCCTTCAAATAGGAAAATGAAGATGTAGATAGGAAAGTGTAAAGATTAATAATAAAATGTTGATAGGAAAGTGCATGGATTGATGATAGAATTTTCTAGCACCCTTGTAAAATCAGGGACATAAACATGCCTTTAGCTAAGCATTCATCTTGGGGTCACAATTCTTCTTTAAGGTAATGTTAGAAGGCGGGTTAAGGGGATAAAAGTGAAACACTCCTTGTTGGGAAGCATACATACATGTATATGCACCGAAGTCCACTACCGAAATATTTAATTGTGAATGAATAGGTCTTTTTATGAAGCATACACCAAAGTATGCTACTAGAATATGCCAATAAACCAAAGTATGTTGAACACTTTGTCATTTTTTTAATGTGAAATGTG